>PVJD01003745.1:0-155235 GCA_004026545.1 Mormoops blainvillei
TAGACTCAGATGCTGGTGATATTTTTAATGCCTTTTCTACCTTTTCTCATCACATTCAGCCAGTGAGTCCAGTCACTTTCAGTCTTCACTGTTTCCTAAATTCTCCTTTTCTTCCATTTTTCACACCCACTATTCTAATTCAGGCCCTGGCTTCCTCTAAACTCCATTCTGAAACTGCTCTTCCCTCCCCCACCAATTTTACAGCCTGTTGCTGAATGTGTCTTCCTAGTATAGAACTATAATTTTGTAATTTAACTGACCATAAACAGTCAAGAATGCCACCGCTTTACCAGGTAATGTGAAAATATCTATTCCTGGAATTTTAAGTTCTTCTTCATTATAACCCGTCCTCTAATTTTATTTGGCATCTCCCCACAACGCAATGCCCTAACTCTTCATAAACATACTCCCAGCATTCTTTCTCTAGTCTTTTGTTTTAGTTTTAGTTCATACACATGTGCGTCTACATCTCAAATGTCACCTCAACAGCTATCCATCTGGGAAGTTTCCATGACCTCCTAGAAGAAAGCAATCTCATCTTCAGAAACACTTGGTCACTTTGTTTCTAATTACGCTGGTGCCAGTCTAATTTGTTTTAAAATAATTCTGTAAACCAGTCAGAGAAAAACAAATACCATATGATTTCACTCATCTCTGGAATCTAATGAACTAACTAAACTAACAAGCAAAACAGAGACAGATTCATAGATAGAGAGCAGGCTGTAGAGAGCTGACAGCTTGGGGTAGGGGGTGGATGAGGGTAGAACTATCAAGCAAAAAAGAGAATGAACTCATGGACATAGACAACAATGTGGTGACTATGGTGGGATGGAGGTACATGAGGGTATAAGGGGAATAAATAGTAACAGAAAAAAGACAATAAAAATATAAACTACTTTCAAATAAGGAAAAAAAAGAATTATGTACCTGTCACAACGTCCCCTGTTGGATTATACACTCCCTAAGAACAAGAACCCTGCCTGTTCATCTATTACGTAATGATCAGTTGATATCTACTCAAAGTGTGAATAAATGCTTGAACAAATAAAGTGATAACAACTAAAATTATAAATTGTTTTACTTAAATTAAATGTGAATGAACTCAAGTTTGCCATTTTTATGAAAATAAGGAGAAAAGGAAAGCAAACCATGTTCTATATTATACTAAGTAAGGTGAGTAGCATTTGACTCACCTTACTTAGAATATGACCTCATCCCAATAGTCATCATGTTGGGCTCTGCTATTTCGTGACAGTACCAAACTTCATAGCCAAGAATACTATGTATATTAAAAGAAGATATAAAAATATATTAATAGTAATCTCTGAAATATATTATTTGAATTAATATTTGATATTTTATGTATTTCTACTTTTTTATATTTATATCCAGAAGAACATTATTAAAAGTATTAGACCCAACCTTTTAAAGATATAAATTTTGATCTAAATAACATAAAAATTACCCTTTTTAGATTGAAGGTGATGATTTATATTTTGGAACAATAACTTTAAAGGCAACTTAAAAATATAATAAAGGAGGCAAAAAAAAAATTGCAAATGTAACTGACCAAACCAGGGTTCATCCATATAGCAACTGGATGCATGACCCAATAATTAGTGTTGAAGGAAACAGGTTTTTATTTATAGGATTCCAACCTCAGGGCAGGGCTGATAGCACCTTTGCTCAGAGCTCTGTTCTCCCATAGGACCCAGCACTTTCCTTGCTCCCCAAAAGGTTGCAAGCTACAACCATGCCCAGAAGTTGCCCAAATCTTATTTGTTCTTAAGCCAGCTATGCAAACAGGCCTTCATCCTCTTTGGAAGGTGCTCTTGTGGGTTTCAGAGTCTCTATCCTCCTGCCACAGCTCTTTCCTTCAGGACCTGTGGTAGGTCGTTCTCTCCTTCAGCACCTAGGGTATGCTGTTCTCATCCTCTATATAGTGTTCAGGGAAACATGTGCCATGTTACACTGGATCATAGTGGAGTCCAGGGAAGCACACATCCCAAGAGAGTGGCTTCTCCTTATGTACTTCAGAGAAGCAGAAGTCTGTGGCTCAGCATTCCCAGTCACAATTCAGTTCAGCTCCAAGCATCTCCCATGAATCCGTACTTGGTTAGGTGGGTCCCCAAACAGCTCCATCAGCTCTCTCCTTACACCCTTTCCTCCCACATGGCTACTGCCACCTATCTTTCAAACCTCGTGGTGGAATTCCCCTCTTTTTCAGCCCACCCTTGTTTTAAATGCTCAGTCCCGAACTTCCTATGTGACTTCATATCTGGTCCCTTCTATGATGTGCTACTTTTGCCAGTTCTCCCATATCTTTTACCTTCTTTCAGCTGTCATCTTTAGTCAGGGCAAGAGTTCCCCATGACACGGGGGCATCTGCCTTCCCTGGCTATGTCATGAATCACTAGATGCTCTTCAAGTCACATACACCTTTGCCCAGGGTGGCAGCACAGCTATTAACTTACCATTGTTATGAAAGTATCTGAAACTCCATATCACCCACTCCTCCCTTGTTCCCAATTAAGGTTTATGGGAAATATGTTCTATTTGTGGGGACTCCCACTCTGCATCCCATTACACAATCAGAACAAGGAGACCGCTGTTATTACTGAGGCAGACGCTATGGTAAAAGTTTTAATTAAGATTGCGGCAGTGGGAAGAGAGGAAAGTTCAAATCATAATCAATGGGCTTTGATTAATTCAATGAGGGGAATTGTGTACTGGGATCATCTTTCAATATTCTAACCTGATTGATAAATAAGGTTTTGCTTTTAATGCTAAGGGCCAGTGGTTAAATGATCCAGAAGTTGGTTGACAGAATAAGCTACATAGAGGATTCTAATAGAAAGAATCTTCAAAAGGATATGTAGTCAACAAGGAAAAGAAACATGGTATGTGAGCTTTTATCTTTAGGGACCCCAGTCAGCTTGAATTATAGTCAGAATAGACAATAGGGTTTCCTGTTGAAATTATATATATTTTTTAAAAGAGATGCTGCCAAGAGCTGGCTCTATAGGAAAGACAGTCACAATTTTCCCTAAAAAGAACAAGAACCTAATTAGTCCCTGAAGGAAGCATGTGACTCTATAAAGTGAGGAGTAAGGGTGAGGTGCATCATAACTTGGGAGCGAATGCTTGTGACATTTGGTAGTGGTGTAGAATTAACTGGTTCAAATCATCAGTGATATATATGAATTAACAGTAGAAAGACATCCCTAGTTTACACTGTATATTTTTAAGTCTTTATTTCATGACATACATTTCTTGTCATTTAGAATAACCACTATATCTACCACAATTTTAATATAGAAATTTATAGAAATGTATTATTAACTTTACTTATTAGGAGGTGAATAACTTTATTATTTTTATTTATTGGAAGGCATTAACTCATCAAGTTTCATACCCGTAACTGAGCTTGTACCAGCTATATAAAGTGCAATTATAATTTCTTGGAGGAAGCAATCTTCATAAAGTGGGAGTCTTACAATCTTAACCTTATTTCAGGGTCAGATGCTCCTAAATCCTCTTGTAGTTATATCTTCCATATTTTACTAAAATATTAATCATCATGCCATTTCATTTTTTATTTTTAGCTACAAACATTATATTGGAATAGATAAGATAAGAGGAGCTGAATTATTTAATTCCATTTCAACATTGTGTTTATTCTAAGACTCACCAAATGCCCATGCCATAGGTTAGAACAGAGGAGAAAGAACCTATTCCAGTGCTACCACCACAACTTAGCATTTTGGTCCTGGGATAATTAATGAACCTTTCTGCGCATCACCTTCCTCATGTAGTATATGGACATTTTAGCTGCAAGAACTATGCATTTCCCTGCATAGTACTGGTATAAATATCAACACTGCGGCCAATTTAACAGCACACTCACAACATTCCTGAATATTTAATAATTAGCTGTAGTAGGTTGGTAGAATTGGTATAAGCTATATCTGGCACCCAATGTCTAAGGGGAAAAGATAACAACATTTTGGGAAGCAAGGGGCTAAAGAGTAGGAATAATAACTTAGAGACATTTAAATTAGGTTTTAATAAACAGGAGTCCATATATAAGATTATTAACTTCAAAAAGGGGTGTCCAACCCATAGTCTGTGGTCTGCATGCAGTGCAGGATGGCTATGAATATGGCCCAACACAAAATCATAAATTTACTTAAAACATTATATATATATAGTTTTCATTAGTGTTTGTGTATTTAATGTGTGTCCAGCACAACTCTTCTTCTCCCAGTGTGGTTCAGAGACTCCAAAACTTTGGACACACCTGTAATAATAGCCATGCAACAAATAGTCATCACAATAGGTAGAAAAGATATATAAAAATATAAAGCTTGAAAAAGTGAACCCTGGAGAAAGAGTGATGAAAATATGTGAAATATATGTCAATTTAGTTAATAATACTGTAAGGGGCAGGGTTTTATTTTAAAAAATGGAGTGACCACTTATCAAAAGTTGATACTCAAAAATAATTATAGACATTGTAGAATGAATGTAAGCTCCCATGTACTAGTCTTTCTCTACCAATGCCCAGTTAAATGCAGCCCAGGATATTATGAGATAGGATGGTCAACAAGACATGCTCAGATTTTGCTGAAGGTGAAAATAAAATAAAATAATGAGACAGTTATCTAGTTTCAGATTTGTGTCTGTGCCATTACCTTCAGAATTTCCTAACTGTGAGTCTATTCCTACTTTCATCCCAGAATTATCCCTACTCCAGTTTTTAAAATTTTCTTAACCAAAACCACAACCCCACTCTTAGTACCATGGGTAATTCCAGGATACGTTCCTAGCTCTATTAAGAACCCCTTTAATCCCCTGTGTTCATCTCACCAAATTGGTCTTAAGTCAACTATACATTGAATGATTGTGCCAAGGAGAAACCATGTTTCTCAAAGAGCTGCTCTGTCCAAAGTCCAGACTGACGCCGCATTGCTCTTCCATGGCTTTAGCCTTGGGGGCTGTGCTCAGTGCTTTCTCTAAAATAAGCAAGCGGGGTTCTATTCTCTAGATCCACGGATTTCTGACCACTATTGGCTGATTTAGGAACGGAAGCTTTTGAAATGGTTGCTGGTTGTTGAACTATACCTCTTAATACTGAGTCTTTTCTAAATTTCATCATAGTTTTACCTGATTTTTTCATAAAGTTTTGGACCATCTACTTCATTCCCTGTGGTTAGCTGCTATATTGGATTGTTTTTCTCTAAGGCTGGCCCAGCTATCTCTTATAGTATATAAGTATACTAAGTCCTTTCTTTAGGGGTACCTGGCACACTGTATGTACTTAATATCTGTTGAATGAGTAAAAGAAAAAATATATATATATACTTAAAATTGTATCATGAGACCTTAAGACACAAAGGTACCTGCTGTACTATTATTCCATATCCTTTGGCTTAGAGGTCGCTTTTGATTATAAACATTTTTAATTAATTCAAGTTCCAAGTAACAGTTAAAAGTGTCTCTAATCAAAGAAATCCTATAACTTATTAACCTTGCAGTCCTGTTTTAAATCTTTTACTTTATTCCATCCTCATTTTTCTCAGTTGAAGAAAGTTTCTGGTATTTAATAACTAAAATTTCTTTTCCTGAGTCATGCTGCTAACTCCCATTATGTGTTCAGCTAACAGTGTGTCTGCTTGCCTGAATTCCTTTTGAAGCTTTTGTTCTGCCAAAAATCCTTCTGGTAAAAAGGATTTCACAGACAAGGAAATGAGTGGGTTGAAAGGAAAAACAACACATACACACGCACACTTTGAAATGAAAAATAAACTAAAGTTCAATCTTTATTGAATGGTGATGGGCTCAGCCTCAAACAATACTTTGCACAATTTCTCTTCTGCAAAGATTTGTCAGTGATTCACCTTGAATGGAAAATTGTTCCATCCTATCTGAACAAGGGTCTGTTATTTTTCTTATTTTATCTGCTACTGATGTCAAAATTCATATATTTCAGGCACAGGTCAATGACCTGTTATTGTCATTAAACTAGGGAGAGTCTTGATATTACCCCTATGTGAGGTGGGCCTGAGGTCTGCACAACACAGTCTGACATGTGAAATTTTTGTTTTAATTTTGGTTCTAGTACTTTGTTTCAGAGGAAATGCACTGCTTCTGTAGGTAGAAATCAAACTTCCTTGACAGAGTTTCATTTATTTGCAAACTACTTTGAAGATAAAAAATACATACCCCGTATTTTGCCTTGTATAATGTACACCCACATTTTTGGCCCAAACTTTCAGGAAAAAAAATCTTGCTTTCTAGAGTTACATTTTTAATGCACAAGTATAAATAAAAGAATTAAAAACATTTATATAGATACAGAATTAGTACTACCCATGTATAATGCACATCCTTACTTCTCCCTCAGAAATTTGGACAAAAAAAGTGCGCGTTACACACGGTAAAATATGGCAACTTTTTTCCAATCTACTATAGCAGTAACAAACCTTGACTGAGAGTGAACTCCTGAATCCAATGATGCATGCTCCTTCCATAGGAACCCAGAAGCATCTTGGATTATTTCCTCATTACCCCCACCAAAGGTCACCATTCTAGGGACTTTGGAGCCTTTTGTGACACTGAAGGAGAAAAATCCCCAGATTATGGGACTAGAAAGCAGACCATACACCTGCCCTCTTATCTTGTTATGGAATTTGCAGGGAGATGCTCCTTTAATTGTCTAGAGCATGTTTCTAAGACTAACAAAACTATGAGCACAATTACATTTTTCCATTTTAATTTTAATGCAAACTTTTCAAAATGTTTTCAAATAATTTGTCTATTTGAAGTAACAAGCTACCTCTGAAGTAGTAGACCTAATATCAGCATCCTTATTTTACAAGGAAGGGAAGACAGAAGTTACTTGCCAAAGACCATATAACTTCCCAAGGAGCCAGGGGTAGGGCAGAGTTCTCAGTCTTCGTCCAGAACATTTCCACTGTACTCTCTCACCTTAGTTGCAGCCTAAATCCTCCCACTGGGTAACTGCAGAAGTCCTATGCAGGCAAAATGAGAACAAAAATACTTCTCAGAGAACAATCATTTCTAGAAGCAATAGCATGAGGACAATCAGGAAAATATTGAGCCAGCTAAGAAAGGAAAAAAGAAAGAGAAAGGAAAAAGGGAGTAAACAGTTATTGAATTCCTACTTTATGCCAGGCATTGAGTGAAGAGCTCAATTTTACACCAGGATCTCATTTCATTCCCATAATAGCAATAGGCAGTAGAAAAAATGATCACCCCTTACAGTAAGGAAACTGAGGTAGCAAGAAGCAAGGTACCTTGCTTAGGGTCATGCAGCTTTGCAGAGTTGACTTTTGAAATCAGCCTATAACCAACATCTGTATTTAAAATACTAAACATAAATTGTAGAACGTTAAAGGTCAAAGAGCATACCTGTAAACATCTAGAGGAAATTCTGTAGATTCTCATTCAAAGATTTCAGGTGTACCGAAGCACCACCAAAAGACAGACTAGATGTGTAACCTCCATGGAAAAGTATATAGGGAAGTCTTTCAGTCATAGTTGTCCAGCCACACATAGAAGAGTAGCAATATTATAAACAGCACTTTCTCTGATCATTAGGTAAATGTCAAATGTAATATCTGTGAAAGGACAGAGTAAATAGTTAAAGTACCATGCAAAATGAGAGGTGACGTTGCCTCCTAGAAATAGCATGTATATTTTGATTGTACTTTCAATGCAAGTTTCTCCAAAATGGGAGCCAATATTTTTCTCTAAAACTTTTCCAAAGGAAGAGAAGAGATCGAAGGCCAGAAAGAAAAGCAACAAAATGTGTCAATGTTAACTTCAGTTGTCTTAAGCCACTATATGACACCCTAGCGATGTCTTGGCTATTTTTTTTTTTTTTTTTGGTACACAAGCTTTTGGTTCCAATTTTTCCCATGTTATTTGGGACAACTGTAGCTGAACAACAATAAATATATATAGGAAATATATATATATATGTGCACACACATATATATTTCTCTCTCTCTCTCTCTCTCTCTCTCTCACACACACACACACACACACATATTTTTTTTTAAGATGACAAAAACTCCAGAAACTCTAATCAAGGGAGAAGGCAATGACTTAAATCTGCCTAACAACCTTACCCCTGGTTACTGTACTTTTCCTAGTAACCTCCCATATCTGGCCTCCCCCAGCCCCACACCTTCTTTTGTCACTAGCTTGACATGGTATTCAAGGTGATGGCTTAGGCCGTTTGGGGGAGTTACTCAGTTTTCCTGGGTCTCCCAAGTATATAGGAGGTATACATGTTATTAAACTTCTATTTGTTTGTTTAGATTTTTAAAAGAAGCTTTTGGTTCACCAAGTTCTTTTTATGGAATTACGCTTACTTTATTTTTTAATGAAACTAACTGAAGCTCAAAGAGTTTGAAAGCAGATCAAGGGTCCCACAGGTATATAGCAGAGCTTATATAGTGGTACCAAAACTGAGTGTTCCTTTCCAGTTGACAAAGGTAACTACCGTCTGTGTGGATTCCTGTCATGGTCAGAAATTCAGTATACATGGAAATCCATATATACAGGGGATATATTTTGACCCACTGTGGAAGAGAAATTATGGAATAATGGAGTATTTTATATTAGGCTTTTAATGAAATTTCTTAACATTTTATAAAATACAATCAACCCTCCAATAAACCTTAAATTAAATATTACCATATTTAATGGTAATGTTTGCTGACGTTTGTTTTGCATCCGAGGAAACCAGACGGCTAACATTATTTGTTAACGAGGCATTAGCTGCCATGTAGTTAAACAGCTGCTCCTTATCCCCATTTAAAAATAAACACAGCTTTTCAGATGAGGAATCTGAGACCCAAACAGTCTATAAGACTATGCAGTGTTAATTATAGAACAGCAGGAATAAACTTAAGGCATGGACTTTCTAACCCTTTTAGTCTGGAAGCCAACATGACTATTATTTCTGGAGTGGCAGAATACTGTCTCAGGCCATAGCTCTTAAGTGAGTAGGAAGATAAGAGTGACATAACAACTCTGGTCAAGCTCTATCTTTTACATTCTGGCAACAGAAACCCCCCTCCCAATTTTCCCGTTGGCAAATTCTATGTAGAAGTAGCCCTGCTATGACCTAGAAAGAACAGTGAATTCATTTGCATAATCAATGCACTGTCCTTGTGGATGCATATTTATTTATAATGGCCATGTTTGCAAGACGCTTTTGAAAAAACCCACATGGCCTTTCTTTTTAAGTCTTGGCAAGATGTACTATTCAGGAGGGGCTGCAGTTTCTTGCCAATTTGGGATTAATGCAGTATTTTACAAAGAGGGGGATTAATTTATCAGATATATCACTCAAAGAGAGGTTCCATTTGGGAAGTATAAGTGCATTAAACCATATTTAAAAGTATTTATGAATACCAGGGCTAGGCATGACTGTTAAAAGAAGTTAGGATTAAATTTGCAGTCAATTACAGGAAGAATACACACCTTCTGATCTTAGCATGGCCACTGATTAGTCATATCCCTTGGACATGTTGCATAAATTTTATTGGCATCTATTTCCTCATTTGTAGAATAAAGGACTGAATTTAGAGGTCACTGACTTATGGCCCCTAAGAAGAATTTGACCAATATAGATATTTTACTTGAGCTCAGTGTTTTAAAGAAATGTGAATATGAACGATACTTTTAATACTCCTTTGAGTTTGCAAATATTGCATGTACCTTTCCCAGCCTGGAAAAGAGCAAAGGTATCTTCACTCTTCTCCAAATTACTACCTGTTTTCTTTACTGCTCTCTCCTCAATTGTCAGGATAAATTTGAGGAGTGGATAAAGGGATTCCCCATTTGAGCTGCATTCTCCCAGAGCTATGTAGATATACAGGCTGCAGGTGCAGAAGCGGGGCTGTGGACCTCTGAGCTGCTGCACACCTGGCACTAGCTTGCTGCCTCTTGGAGCCTGCACGGTTGGCTTGAACAGATAGAACTGCGCTCCTTCAGCACTAGAGCAGTCAGTGAAAGTCCCCAAGAAACGCCTAGAATCCTCATGGTAGCTCTGTAAGGTCCATCCTTATGTATGTTTGGGGGAGAATTAAACATCATCAGCTATGCAGTGAACATAATTTTTGCTTTAAATAGAACATTAAGACAATAGCAACTAGGGTCAACTAACTCCTTCAAGTCTCAGTCTTGGGAGAAGTATTGAATACTGTTGCCTCTCCCTACATTTTGGTATCTAACCACCTGTTCTGATTCCTGTGCAGAAGCTGTGAGATGCAGAAGTTGTGAGGCTTCCCAATAGCCGGTTATAAGTGAAAAAAGGAAAATCAAAGAGTAGGCATAAGTGAAATATGCCTGTGAAGTGGAAACTAAACAGTTATGCCATAAAAAACAGAGAAGAATCTGAATGTTTGTGTTTTATCACATGGTGAGATTACTTCTTACTAAATTTTTCAAATAAATGCTTTAAGTAACAATAAACTATAGGGGGAAAAAGTATATGTTAACTAAAAAGTTAAGTACTTGCCCCAGTCACGTGGCTCAGTTGGTTGGAGAGTCAACTCATACACCAAAAGGGCTCTATTCCTGATCAGGGCACATAGGTAGGTTCCAGGTTCAATCCCCAGTCAGGGAGTGTACAGAAGGCAACAGATGGATGTTTTTTCTCTCACATGGCTGTTTCTCTCTGTCTCTCTGTCTCTGTCTCTCTCTCTCTCTATTCAATAAAACATAACTTTGGATAAGGATTTAAAAAATTAAGTACTCAATTTTTATTTTGCAAAAGTCGATGAAGAAAATCAATGTGCACAAAATATTTTTGACATTTACTATCTACCATGGTCACAATAGTAATATTGCTGACCACATGAGAACCAGAAAACACAAATCTGTTGAAAACCTACAAATTTCAGAGTTGTTAGTTATTTAAGAAGACTGATCCCACGAACAAAACATTGACAAATTTTTCATTGCTATTAATGGCTTGTTCCAAATTAATTTTTTATTTTAATTCCAAATTTTTATGGAATATGTAAATAGTAAACTTAGAGCTTTTAACAGTTGTCTCCATTAACATAATATGAACATTATGGTAACATGAGGTCAATTCTATGAGGTTTCATCAGGTTTTTCAAATAGAAACAATTAAGTTATTTACAATAAGGATTTAAAATTTTTATCCAAATAATAAATATTTTTAGCTTTCAAGCCTTATGATCCATGTTGCAATTATTTAACCCTGCTTCACAAAAATACCATAAACAACATGTAATGCATGAATGTGGCTGAGGTTAACCTTTATTATAAAAAATAAAATGTCCTTCCATAAGGACTTAGTTAAATATATGAAAAAATATGACAAATAATGTGAAATTTTTATTTTCATAGGTCTAAAACAGTTAATTATGAACAATTTTTATTGCTCAAGCTGTTAAATTATATTGTCTATATATTGGGAATATTACTCAGGTATACAATAAGAATATCAAGACTATATATAATATATAAAAATATCTAGTGTATATTCACTGAAAGAAATGTATAATTCTATGTATAGCACATGACCATTTATGAAAAACACAAGAAATACAATTCTCATTTTTAAAATATTTATTTTATAGCTTAAAACAACCCTGAAAAGATAAAGAAAAAAAGGGTTAACAATGATTACCTACTTTGAGGGAGGTGGAAGGGGTTATGAGAAGATAGGGAACTGGAAACTCAAAGTAATAAGTAAAAAATATTTAAAATAAAAGATGTATGCTTCCAACTTGATCTATAATTAAAATTGTACCTGGGTATATTTTTAATTTTTTTATGTATTTGTTTATGTTACTTGTACTTTGTAAAAGCGGTAAGACAAATATCATGATTGTTTATTGATCTGTCTCTTCCTCTTAAAAGTAAACACTTTTGTAATATTACTAAGTGGCTGTTACGTATTGAGAATTTATTGAACAGTGTTAAGTAAAGGTTCTAATTGCTTTGCATAGATCATCTGCTTTTAGTCATCCTAATAATATGGTATCGATCATCATCGCCTTTTTGTTGTACTAAGAACATTTAATATGAGACCTATTGTTCTAACAAATTTTGAGGTATACAATACAATAGTGTTAAGCATAGGCACAAAGCTCTATAGGAGATCTCTAGAATTTACTCATATTCCATAAATGAAACTGTATACAAGTTGAATAGAAACTCACCATTTCCCACACCTCATAGCCCCTGGCAACCACCATTTTACTCTCTGTTCTATGAGTTTGGCTATCTAATCTGCCTCATGTAAGTATAAAAAATACAATATTTGTCCTTCTGTGACCAGCTTAATTTCACTTAGCATAATGTCCTCCAAGTTCACCCATGTGGTCACAAAGGCAGGATTTCTTTCTTTTTAAAAAATTATTGTTGTTCAGTTACAGTTGTTCCACCTTTTCCTCCATTGCTCACCCCTTTACTGGCCCTTCACTCCCACAGTCAATCCCCACCATCATCTGCAACCACGAGTCCTCTATTCATGTTCCTTTGTGTGCCCCTCTCCCCTCTGGTCACTGTTGATTTGTCCTTTATTTCCACGTCTCTGGTGCTATTTTGCTTGCTTGTTCATTTTGTTCATTAGGTTCCACTTTTAGGTGAGATCATATATTTGTCTTTCACTACCTGGCGTATTTCACTTTTCATAAAGCTCTCCAGTTCTATCCATGCTGTTGCAAAGGCTAGGACCTCCTTCTTTCTTTCTGCTGCATAGTATTCCATCATGTAAATGTACCACAATTTTTTTATCCCTTCATCTACTGATGGGCACTTAGGCTGTTTTCAGCTCTTGGCCATTGTAAATTGTGCTGCTATGAATATTGGGGTGCATAGGTTCTTTTGAATTGGTAATTCAGGATTCTTAGGGTATGTCCCCAGCAGTGGAATCACTGGGTCAAAAGGCAGTTCCATCTTTAGTTTTTTTTTTAGGAAATTCCACGTTTTCCACAGTGGCTGCACCAGTCTGCATTCCTTTCTTTTTAAAGGATGAATAATATTCCATTGTGTATATATACTATATTTTCTTTATCTATGCATCCTTTGATGACATTTAGGTTGTTTCTGCCTCTTGAATACTGTGAATAATACTTCAATGAACATAGCAATGCAAATATTTGTTCAATCTTGATTTCAACTATTTTGGATAAATTTCTAGAAGTAGAATTGCTACATTCATAGCAGCTTCACAATTTTGCATTCCCACCAACAATGTGCAGGGTTCCACTTATCTTTGCCTTTTTAAAGGTAAAGAGCTAAGATTCCAATAGGTTAAGTAATTTGCTCAAAATTACAAGCCCAAAAGTGGTGGACCTAAAATTCAAAACTTGGTCTGACACCAAATATTGTTTTCCCCTTCTTTCTTCCCTCCCTTCTTCTAGTTATTAGCCCATATTTTATGTAATTAAAAATGAAAACTTTTTAAAAAGTGAACACTTTCACCATTATTCTATATACCCTATAGTGCTTAATCATTATTAATAGGTCAACCTCCAAGCTTCACATGCAGGTCAGATCAGCTTAATGTATAACAGTCTTTCATGGACAGATTGACTTCTCTACCTAGGACACTATTTCCTCTTGATATAGCTCTTACTCTCCCCCCAGATCTGATCTCAGGCCTTATTTCTTCCAAGGAGCCCTCCTGGATAACCTAGGATCACATATGTGACCCCATAGCAGTAGCATATGCTTCTACTTATTACAGATTTTTTACCGTGAGTTAGTATCATCTATGCATTATATTAAACATACAAAATTGCCAATATTTAACCATTTTTGAACTACCAATACAGCTATTTCATATGTTTCAATCTAAAGTTTGTTTCTTCCACCAAATTATAAACTCCTTGAAGGCAAGGATTGTGTTTTAATCACTGATAAATCCCCAGGGCTTGCCACAATGACTGAAATATAGCAGGCATTCAATATAAATTTTATGTAAGTGAATAAATAAAATAACTAAGCAAATAAATGAATGAACCAACAGAGAGTGTCATAGACATTCCAAAAATGTAAAGCCTAATTAATCTACTTCAGAATATCCAATTAGCCCCATCTCTGCTTATCCAAGGCTGTAATATAAGTTATGATCGAAGCTATGTAGAGGTTTCAAAATAACACTTTTGTCTTATGCAGCTTTCTTATGCTATTGAGAAATAAAGCATAAATGAATAGGAAATCAATAGGAGAATTTATTGTTATTGCTATTGCTTTTCTGTTGTTTTTTTTTCCTTTTGTTTGGTTTTATGTAGTCCAAATACATATAACTTCTTTTAACATTAACAAATAAAGAGATGACTTTCCAATCTTGCTCTTTTTTATGTATATCTTTAAAGATTTCTATAACTGAGGCTGCTTTGCTAACCTTACCCAGTATGAGATGGCTTGTATATGAGACTGGAGAACTGGTTTATTTCATCTACAGACTGACACACAAAATAGGATTGAAAAGACCATATACTCATTAAACTCTTCATAAAACAGAATATTATCAGAGACCAAGGCTGATATCCTTGAAGTCAGTAGATATATCATCTATTTATACTCTTTCTAGATACTTAAGAGTGCAAATTACATAGGTTTTCAGAGTTCCCTAAACTATTACTAGTGCTGTCTCATAGAACTTTCTGAAATGATGAAATGTTCTGTATTGTCACTGTCCACCATACAGTAACCATTAGCCACATGTGGCTGCTCAGTAGTTAAAGACAAATAGTCTAGATAGTATAACACAGACAGTGAATTTTAAATTTCACTATATTTAAACTTAATAGCTACATATAGCTAGTGGCTACTATATTAGACAGCTCGAGAAACTTCCTTTAAGAAACAAAAAGCTACCTCAGTGTATTTTTAGCCCATTTTCTCTTCTTGTTCCTTGCATCTGACACCCCTTCTGTTTTTGTTTGCTTCTTTCTTCCTGAATAATGCTTTACTGGTTATTTCAGTGAGGGAGTGTGTTTGGCGAACTGTCTTTGTCTTCTTAAGTCAGAAAATATTCTGATGTGTTCACACTCTTGAATAGTCATTTGGCTGATACAGAGTTCTATGCTGACAGTTATTTTTCTCCTGAATTTTGTTGTTCCACTATGTTTCAATAGCTATTGTTGCTGATAAATAGTTGGTGGGAGTCTATTTGAGTTTTTTCTCTCTCTCTTTCTAGTGGAGTTTTCTTTATTTTTGATATTCTGTAGCTTCACTATCGTGCCAGTTTGCTTGGTATTTGAAGTGTACTTTCAACTTGAAGACTCATATCTTTCTTTACATCTGGTAAACATTCAGCTATTATATCTGTAAATATGGATTTTCTATCATTTTCTTTCTATATTATCTTCTGGAAGTTTTACAAGTGTCTCAATTTATCATACACAACTCTTCCTCTCTTATCTCTTTATCTGACTAGAAAATTAGTGAATTGAATGAGAGCTCTGGTAAAATCCTCACTCAGTTCAGTAGTTTGCTCTTAGGCAACTGAACATTGTCCTATCCCAATCCATCTTTCCTTTTTTTTAAGTAATTACTTTTTTACTTATCTCTTTGATGCTGATCAACATATTTATTTTAATGTTTTTCAGACTCTTACTTTACTTTAATGTCAATAGAATCAATCTTTATTTTCATTATTGATTGAGAGACAGTATTTTTCTTTGAAATTTTGGACTACTGTCTCATGAGCAGAAAGTTCTCTCTTTCTTGCCCGACTTAATCTTGTGATTAACTTTACCCAGGTCCCTGAGGATCTAATGGGGTTTCTCTCCAAGTGATATGTTAAATATCACAACTCTTGGTGCCTCACTAGCAGATGGTTTAGTTTACTTCTACAGGCTGTATCTATATCCTCCTACCTCTTTACTCGGGAATGTTAATTAAGCTATAAATCCAGGGGATTATCTGTCCCAGATTTTTTTTCATGCTCTTTTCAGGGTTGACTCACCCCATCAGTGCCACTGGCCCAGTCTCCCTCAAGTGGAACACTTTTCGTCTCTTACTCCACAAAGGCCAAACGCCCTGCTCCTGGATGTGAACTCCATCAAGATCATAATTTCTGTCCTGCTCCTGACTTCATATTTCTGCCCAATTTCTAGAGCACAGTGATGTTATTATCATGTTTTTATGTCTTCTTTATTATTATTTGTTTAAAAGAGAAAGGGTGTCCCCAGGCTCTGGCATTTTCCAGGGCAGAGGTGAGGGGTGGATATTTATGTATCAAGATGGACAGAGTAATATATAAATCCTTATGCTGGAGGGGAAAAAAAACAGGAAAAAAAATGGAAGGGATGCTGTCAAGTATAGACTTAAAATGTCACCTTGAAAAGATATCTGCCTTGGCCCTGACCCGGTGGCTTAGTTGGCTGGAACATAATCCCATATGCCAAAAATTTTGTGAGTTCAATTCCCGGTCAGGGCATATACCTAGGTTGTGAGTTTGATCTCTGGGCAAGGTGCCTATGTGAGGCAACTGGTTGATGTTCTATACTTTGTTTAAGATAAAGTGGTGCTACTCACTCTGTTAGAATGGACAAAACAAGCCATATCATTGGTTCGACATGCTTTTACTTCCTTATATTATTAAATACTTATTGACTAGACTTCATTTTAGCACATTGTATCTGAACTAGTAGAATATTACATATATATAAATGGCCTCTTTCCAAAAGCAACTTATAATAAAATACTGCTTCTTTTTCAATGTTCAAAGACTTGGTTGTTTAATGGAGTCTTCAAATCTTTTGAAATTTGTTAACTACACACACACATATCACACAAATGAAATCCACATAGAGTGCTTGGTATGACAGTATCAAATCTAGAACAAACAAATATGTTTGGTATGTTTACTGAACCTAAATCTAGTAAATAAATGGGCTGTGGAACATAAGAAAACAAGCAAACTGGGCAAGCAAGGAAGACAAAGCTGGACTAAGAAAAACTTTATGTTCCTGGGAGCATATTAGAGGTAAAAGGAAAATATAAATCAAACCGAGAAAATGCCTTTTGAGTGGCTTCCTGATGGAATGACACAATCGCACATTGAGAGCCCTATGGGAGAGTTCAGACAGTTTTAAATCTCAGCTCAGAGGGCAGAGAGGAGGCTGGCTGAGAGAATAATTTGTTTTGTTTCTTGGGAGGAAGGTGGAATGACTGATGTTTTGACAGTTCCTGCTGGCTAATCAGCTCTCTCCAATTTTTCTTAACCTCTTATGAAGGATAAGACCAGAAGGGCAGAGACTGTGTAGGAGGTGATGACAGAGAACAACATTCAAAGTCAAAAGAGAGCCTGACACTACAAGCACATTCAAGTCAGACACAGAAGCTCGAACTGATTAGGCCATTTAGATAGTTTTATGTGGCAGCCTTTACCAAGCTCTACTTCAAACAAGAGACGTTTATGTTTCCATTGATGTTAGGAACAGGTTTTTTTGATAAAAAATTATGGTACCATTTTCTTTCTTCTTTTACTGAAGAAAAAAAGAAAAGATTGCACCTGACATTAGGCAGATACAACTTTAAAGCCTAGGAGATGTTGAAGGTCATTTTTTTTTTCATTTTTCTTTTCTAAAAAGGCCAATGGCTACAAGAAAATATTTTCATTTTGGTTTAAAGCAAATCATACACTGAAAATTTAAATTTTGTGCAATGTAAGACCTCCATATTAGAGAATTTCTGTTAGTAGAAATGAAATTAAATTCATTACTAACCAGCAAAAAGGATATTAGAAATTCAACATTTAAAATACTCATTTCAAAGATGTCAAGAGAATAAAAGTTTAAAGTATTTGCATATATAGCTGCCCTCTCAAATTAACCTGTCCTACCTAGAGACTTCCATGTGGATATAAATAAGGAGAAGGAAGAAAGAAAGGGGGTAGAGAAAAAAAGAAAAAAAATAAGGAAAAAAAGATAAAAACTTATCCTTAATGGTGAACCACCATGCCAGGAGTTTTATTCTCGATCATTCGTAATCAGGTAGCACTCTTTGTGTTCATGGGGATTTTGGTTTCATGGCTTTAATTAATTTCTAGAATGTTTTCATTCTGCTAGTTGGAAAAAATATCAGCCTATACCAAATTTAAAAAGTATTAACCTCACATAAGTACTTTACTTATATTCTCTTCAGTAAATTATGAGAGTGCCAATTTCCCCCAAAGTCTTGCTAATAAACTAAATTGGTAAAATTTTCATTTTTTGCTAATCTTATAGATGGTAAGTGGTACCTCAGTGTTGGGTTTACTTAAAATACTTTATGTAGAAGTGTGAATCTTTTTATATGTTTGAGGCCATTTATAAAACATATATTTGTGAATTGTCTGTTAATATTTTTCCTATTAAGTTTTTAGTCCTTTGTTGATCAATTTTAAGTGCTTTTTTTTTTTTCTTAGTGTATTGGTAATACTAACCTTTGGTCTGTGGTTCATGTTGAAAATATTTTCTCTCAGATTATCAGATCTTTTTCTGACTTTATGTGTATTTTTTTGTCATGGAAGAAATTTTTATTTTTATGTGGTCAAATTTACCAATTATTTTTATTGACTCTGAGTTTTAGTCATAGTTTAAAAGTCTTTCCTTACCTCATGGTTAAAGAGGAATTCACCCACATTTTCTTCTAATATTTGTATGGTTTCATTTTTTTACATTTAGATCTCAAATTCATTTGGAGTTCAGTCCTCTGAAATGTGTGAGGTATGGGAGTCTAAATGTATGTTTTTTTCCAAATGGCTACTGAGTGATCACAATACTGATGATTACAGAGTATATTTTTGCCCCTGTGATTTGAGATGCTATATCATATACTAAATTTGCATATTACTTGGGTATATTGCTGGGCTTTCTATTTTATTCCACTGCTGTGTCTGTCTTTTCATGTGAAAGTACCATGCTGTTTTAATTATAGAGGCTTTGTCGTATGTTTTAAGGTCCGATAAGGCTCACCCATCCCTCATTTTTTAATTTGTTTTTACCTTCTTCCTGGCTATTCTCACATGTTTGTTTTTTCTCTATGGATGATAGTATAAACTTATCTAACTCTGTAATAAAGCTTGTTGGTATTTTTATTGGGATTTTGCACAATTTATAAATTAGGGAGAACTGTCTGCTTTAGGGTATTGAGTCATAGTATCCAAGAACAGAGTGTCTTCTCATTTGATAAATTCTACTTTTGTGACTTTTCAGGAGAATTTTAAAGTTTTACTCATATATGTTTTATACATTTCTTCTTGAGTTTATTCCTAGGAATTCAATCTTCTTTGTTACTATCATAAATGAGGTTTTTTCCTCCCATAATATCTTCTAACTGGATATTGTTTCAAACATTTTCATTAATGATTTCCATGTATTATCTTATTTAATCCTTACAACGACCATATCAGTTTCTTTTCAAAGTTACACAGTTAAAAGTCAGTAGGCCACAGAAAAGCAAGGGTCCTAGGCAGGGGAATCCCTGGTTTCAGTATGCTTAAATCTGCTAACTTCCCACTAAAATAATCTGTTTAGGAGTTAGTTTATTTAAAGTCATGGAGAACAATTTACTACATTTTGAAATCTCAAAGACACTCAAAGCAAAGCGTTAATTCTGCAAGTTTTAACATGGAAACTCTGACCATGTCTAGCAACTTAACTCCAAATAAGAAAGGACAATATAAAAGGGAGCAGCATAAGGTTCTTCCCTCTTGAGGAAAAATCAAGAAATAATTCCTCTCAGTTTCTATCTTCAGCCCCGAAATAAAAGGAGGAGGCAGAATAGAAATCACAACTATCTGGACATGGAAGAACATGTCACTATTTTTTGTGTGAGGGGGAAGGGGCTCGATAAATCTCCTTGGGTGCTGCAAAAGGCAATAAAAATTAGGAGAAAAGTAGGAGCCACTGATACTAAAATATGGAGTGGGGGCTTGAAGCAGGTTCTTGGGAGAAGAGGCATCAATAGAAGGATGTAACGCCCCAAGGCCTCAGGGGCAATGAGCCAAGACCCTCCATTGGAGCCATACAGCAAAGGCATATGAATCAAGGCAGTTGCTACAAAAATGATAGACATGAGCTCAGAGGACATGCCAGCAAAGAAATGACAGTAATTTTAGGAATAGAAGAAAAGTCCAAGTGAGCATAAGAACCCTCCACTTCATCCCACCTCCAACTGACCAACAAAAGCATGGAGGAACTCGGCAGTGACTTCCATAGTAACAATGCCATCTAAGGGAGGAAGGAGAGTGCTCTACTGACCAAACTTGGTTTCCAGAATTTACTTTAGCAAAGGCTTAGCTAAATATCACAGTTTTTGACACCCTTTATCTTCTTTGTTCTTCCTCAGGCTAGTAGCTTAGAAAAATCTCTCTAAAAGATTTTAGGTGGAACTGATTTTCTCTAAAAATAATTTTTTCAACATAAGCATGGTTTATGTTGTGTTGGCCCATTATTTCCAGGTAATCAATATCAAACTGTGCTCTCTGGAGTCATTTATTTTTTCCTTTTCATGTACCATAGATCTGTCCCTAATGTTATAGGGTTAATATATTTAGGGTAGTATTTATGCTGTTCACTCCAAGGTACCAAGTTAAGCATAAAGGCTGTTTATGATGCTTGCATCTACATTTATTTATTTATTTTCACCTCAATAAAAAGCATTTTTCTTGATGAGAGTAGGTTTTCAAAAGACAATTTCATATTTTGAGGAAGATCTGCAGTGGAATATCTGGCATTGGATTAGGACTTTTGATATGACAGATTACCTGCTCAGAAGACCATAAGAAATAGACAACTACAATTATGACTGTCAAGACTATAACCCTTCCAGTTACCTAAACACCACTATGATGTTCAGATAAAAACATAAAAATATAATATTTATTAGAAATGGCCATGGAAAGTGAATTCAATTTGCCTAGGAAAAGAAGTGGCTACTGGTGGCATCTGTCCTATTCACTCAACTGCCAGCATTGGTGACTTACAGCTATGGCTTGCAGCATTGCATTAACAAAGAGTTATTAATAACAAACAGACCAGAGAAGAAAGAAAAATTATTTGTAAGAGGGGATTAAAAAAGTCAGAGTTCCTTGTGTGGCACTCTATCTTAGAGAAGAAAGCTTTTACCTATATTTAATAAGTTGGTGGGAGGTGAGAGAGTTAACACCAAACAATTTATATGTTTCTATTTCATGTTTGTTTTTCAGTGGTTTGAGGCTTCTGGGACTTCAGACTTTCCTAGCAGTACCTCAGCTCGCTATTATAGCATGTATCACCTTGGAAAAGCAATTGCAAGATGCTTGTTTGTATTCTATTTGCGCAGTGAGTGGGTTGGAATCATTCTCTTCAAACATCATTTACAACTCAATGTAATGAGCTCTCTCAGTCAGCAAGGCTTTTAAAAGTTAATGAGAAATACAAAACTTTGGGGGGTTATTTCTCAATATGTTCAGTGTATACAACTAAGTCTGTGGTTTAAAAAGAGCACTTCTGGCCATGCCATAGATTTTATTTTCAGGACAATGGAATGGGAGCGAACACATCCATCTTGCCTTTAATTAAGAAAGGGAAAGCAGAGAAGGAAGGAAAAGAAGGAAAGGAAGAATGCAGGGAAAGCACAGCATTGTTTATTGGTTGAGCATCTGCAGGATAGGGAAAATGATCTTATCCCAGGTATAAAAGTGCTGTGCAACCAGCCCAGGCAATAACAGGAAAGGTGGAGGAGGGGTCAGAGAAGAAGAAAGCATCGGGAAGCAAAGTAAAATATCCCCTTTCCCCGACTAGTAATAATTATTTTTTTAATTTCAAAAAAAAATGCATGGTGTGGAGGAGGGGAAGCCTTTATTAAAGGATTAATTAGGAAACCAAAGTTAAACTTACTACATCAAAGCATGTTCAAGGAGAAGTGGAGGTTCTACCCCAGTTAATTCATTAAAGGTAGTGAAAAAGCACCTGTATCAAAAAGAACAATGAGTTAGAAACCTGAAACTCGCTTGGCTGCACTGTTCATGGCCTCCATGGCCTTGACAATTTAATGAACTTCCCTGAGAATCTGCCTCATCACCTTTAAAAAGAATCTTTGGGCTAGAGGTGACTTCCACCTCCCAAAATTTAAATTTTAAATTCAGTTTCATTAAAGATACTAAAATTTGGTGTACCTTTCTTTCTTTCTTCCTCTCTCCCTCCTCCGTTCTTTCTTTCTTTCTTTCTTTCTTTCTTTCTTTCTTTCTTTCTTTCTTTCTTTCTTTCTTTCTTTCTTTCTCTTTCTTTCTTTCCTTTTGTCTTTCTTTCTTTTTTCTTTAATAATGTGAAGTAGCAGAGAGCATTTTGTGAATGTTAAGCACTTTTTATCTGGTTATGTTTAGAAAACTCCATTGTTTAATAATAATCTCACTGCCTTTATGTTTTCAGTTTTCTTAGTTCTTAAATGTATTAATTCTAATAGAATAATGAGATCATTCTCTCCTACCTTAATTTCTATCCATTATTTCAGAGAGTAACATTATTTTGAAAAGGATAAGGAATTGGAGAAATGGGCTAGACACACACTGACAAATCTCTGAGAGTATGAGGGCAATTAACAATATTTTATGTATTTATCACATTCAATAAATTCATCACTTTCAATTT
Organism: Mormoops blainvillei; assembly: GCA_004026545.1. Classification (NCBI taxonomy): domain Eukaryota; kingdom Metazoa; phylum Chordata; class Mammalia; order Chiroptera; family Mormoopidae; genus Mormoops; species Mormoops blainvillei. The sequence goes on from PVJD01003745.1 coordinate 22,650, forward strand.
CAACACATTTGTAAAACATTGCTTTTTATATTACTGCTCTACAAGGAGTTTGCTCTTCCAGAAAATAATCAGTATATGTTCACTAATAAAATATAGTCACAAAGCCTAGGATTTATATACTAGAATAGTTTTACCATTCCATCCCCCATGCACCAGAGAGTACAGAATATTTCCTGGGCTACCTTTTATGTTTAATTCTGGAGCTCAGGCATGTACAAAGCAAGATCTGATGGATAAAGTAGAACTTGGATATATGTAATAACCACGTAAAAAAGCTATGCATACTTTGGCAAGGTGTTTGGATCAACAAAACCAAACCAAAATGTGTCCATTTTGGGGGTGCTTCCCCGGACTCTTCAAAAGTAACCTCTTGGTAAACATGCAATGCAGTATACAGATGATGTATTAATGGAGTTGTATGCTTGAAAACCTCTATAATTTTATTAGCAAGTGTTACCTCAATAAATTTAATAAAAAATATCCTTTGTGACAGCATGGATGGACCTGGAGAACATTATACAAAGTGAAATAAGCCAACCAGAGAAAGGCAAATACCATATGATTTCACTCATATGTGGAATCTAATGAACAAACTGAACAAACAAGCAAAATAGAGACAGACTCATAGATGGAGATCAGGCTGACAGCTCTGGGGTGGAGCTCAGGGGATAGAGGGACTGAGCAAAAAGGAAAAGGACTCATCGGTGTGGACGTGGACGACAGTTTGGTGATTGCAGAGGGGAGTGGCGTATAAGGGGGATAAATGGTAATTGAAAAAATACAGTAAAAACAAACGCGTTGGAAAAAAATAAATTTCAAAAAAGTAATATCTTGTTGACTCTAAGACCATGGAAATCCTGAATTGCTTCAGTTTAACAACTTTGTTGTAGTTTCCTACTACACTTTGTGACTAAGAATCTTCTTTAAGTTTCATTTCCTCCTTGCATCCAAACCACAAGCCTCACAAAATGCCAGTAATACTTTCAAGTGTAAGTTAAGCACTGAATGGCTGACATCGTAAAAGCTTTTTATTTTGTACTTAGCGGTAAAGTTGAGGAGAGCTGTCTCATAGATTCCTGAATTTTAGAGTTTTTAGAGCCTAAAATGATCTAGTCCAATACTCTTCTGATGATCCACGATTTTATTTATTTTTATTTTTTGATACATTTTAAAATTAAATTTATTGGGGTGACATTGGTTAATAATATTGTATAGGTTTTTAGCGTATATTTCTATGGTACATGATCTGTGTATTGCATTGTGTACCCACCACCCAAAGTCAAATCATCTTCCGTCGCCAATTCTCTTAATCATGGAGATGAGGAAATATGCCCCAAAGATTTTTTTTCAAGGCCATGAAACAAATTAGTTGCAGAGTTTTCATTAGAGGTCAGATTTTCTAATGTCTAGTGTAGTCTCCTTTTACTCTACTTTCATTTCCAATTGCATTGCATGAGAAAAACAAGCAGTTTTCACTGGGGGTAGTCCGTTTTCCAAGCCAGGTGTTTCAGTGTGGAGGGAATCCATTTGAACAACACTCCTTGCCTTTTTTGTTTCTTCACTTCCTCATTTCCAGGGGAGAGGAAGATACAAGAACTGGTGAAACTGGTAGCAGGAATGGCTGGCGTTGCTTCGTTCCTTTAACTCCCGTCTCCCTTAGCAGCCTGTGCGCTCCAGTGAGGCTGACTTCGTGGCAACGGCTATGCCCGAGCAGCTGCGGTCTGCTGTTTTCTAGCGCTGCCTGTGACGGCAGAGGCAAGCTTCTCTCAGGCCATTTGGTTAGCTGACGTCCGACATAGCCTTTATCATTAATAAAGATACTAATTTGACATCCATCTCTTCGCCCTCTTTCTGGCCTCAACCAATTACAAATCTGCATGGAAAAAGTGATTTTATTTACTAAGTCGTCCAAAGGTCTAATGACTTTAACCTGGCATATTCTGAAACTTCTTTTAGCCTTCACTAATAATATTTATCTTTTTAAATTATTGTTAAAGACACTAGTATGTAAGCAATACATGAGAATAAAACTTGTGTTAGACCTGGTCTACCCAATCAAACAATTGACTCTTTAATAGGAAAAAGAATGTCTTTTTCCACAGCACTCCCCAACTCCATCCTGTCTAGATGTCCTGACACTTTTCTACAGAATTAGGTGTTACCAGCTATGTGGTCTTGGCCAAATAACTTTTCGCTGAGCATCGGTTCCATCAACCAAAAGTGACTATTATAGCTGTACTTAAGGGAATTTTATTGCACTGCAGGATGCTTAGTGCACACTTCATTTTACTATTAATATCATTTTGATATTATTTTCATTAGATTTCATTGCTACTTCCATAAGTAGCCTAGGCATTCCTCCACTCTGCTCATATCATGCTTGGTACAGCATTTCTTTGCAGCAGTTTCCACAGCGCACTCTATTTGCTGACACATTTGTGTTCTCAGTGGCCTGCGAGTTATTCAAGAGCAAGTACTGAGTCTTGTATGTCTATATCCCCAACTCCCACTTGGACCCTGGCTCGTACATAGGCTCAGTAAATGTTTGCTGAATGGCTAAGTCAGTCATGAAAGATAAACAAAGGACTTCTATTTTAAGTAGTTATGTGAAGAGACCATATAAATGTTGTAAGCTAATGTCAAGTGGGAGGGCCTGTTTTCAAATGGAGGGAACAGGAAAATTATTGTGGAGATTGAAAATGGAACATGGTCTCAAATTTCACAGATGGGTTTTCCTAAATTTTTTAAAGGATCAGAGAAACATGCAAGTAAAGCATGTCTAGGCAAAGTCTAGAGTAAGATACAACCAAGCCAGGGCCTGGGGAGCGGCCCAGAATGGCCATGCCTTAGATCTGGTATTAGAAGAGTATGAGAGGTGAAAGAGAGCAGAGCTAGAAAGAGACTGTGGTGGGTGCTGGACACGCAAACATGGAACTAGTACTTTATTTGATTAAAAAAATGAGGGAGTCATTTAAAGTTTTGTGAGCAAAAGCTTTAATATTGGGATTGTTCTGGTTATAATGTGTTAAATGGATTGAAGTGGGCAGAATATTGAATTTAAAGTACAAATTATAAGGAGGTATGAACCTGAACTATAGGGGCTGAAATAAAAAGGAAAAGATGGATGCAACATATACAAGCAAGTAAGAATAAAATCCTCCTCCAAACCCCATGGAAAGCAGACCTTGAAAATCCCTCACTCCAGTAGGCGTAACAAAAGGGTGACAGACAGCTGCTTTCTTCTAAGCATTCAGCCAAAAACTTGAGCTATGTACATGGTGAATAGTAAAATTAGACTTCCCTGAAATAAAGATGTAATATTTCAGTTGCCCTTAGGCCTTGGAAATGTACTTCCTCCCTTTATTCTTTCCACCGTCACTTTATTCCATCTCTTAGATTCAGAGCTTTCCTCCTCCTCTAGATTCCTGAGCCCAAACGCGTGACTGGAGTACACACACCCAGCAGACCTTGTGGGAGGTCACCTGCTGAGTTTTTCTGTGTATTCCTACAGCCTTAGAGATCGGGACTGTATTCTTCTAAAACATTTACCAAATTACTCTTGAAACTGCCAACTTATTTGCCCATGTACCTTGATTCCGCCTCTTAAACTAGAATTAACCTACTGAAAAAGAGAATATTATCTGATATTTATGTGACTTGTTTTCCCAAGAAGCTCACAGATCTTTTCCAGCTATATTCTGCTGGAAAGAGGAAAATAATGAAAATATCACTGCTTTGCATTTGAGAAAACAGATAGGCAGGAAGGAAAAATTTGCTGTAAGGATTCATGGAGAATCTGCCACAGAACCAGAAAAAAAATAACCCAGCTTCTTGACTCCTTGGACCACAGCCTATAACTTCCCTAAAAATAGATGAGGAAGATTGCTACTGGGAGGCCTTAGGGGATGAAGGAAACTCATTTCTCTGACTGGAAAGTGATGTCTTTGCAAGAGAAGGATCATGATCATAAACATAAAGCATATGAAAAAATGAACCTCTCCTTTGGCAGCTCTTTAAGGATTGCTGCTATTTTTCCCCAAATACCAAGTTAAAAGAATCAAATTTTCTCCTAAGTTTACAGAAAGTAACAAACCACTGTGTATCCAAATCTGAGGGGCAACAGTACTCCATTGCAGTGGTATGTTTTTCTAAGATGGTATAGACCTAAAGTTACCTGAACTCTGATGCAGTAAGATTTGTACATTCTTCATTTTGACAGAGGAAAAATTTTAGAGTGAATTTAAGAAATAATTTAACCCGGATAATTGAATATCCAAAATTTCTTTCCCCAATTGCCTGTTCAATTCTAACAAAGCAAAGTATGTATTTACATAATCTGGATGGTTATAATTTTATCAAGCCCATATTTTCCATTGTGCCTATGTGATATTTAATGCCCAGATGTTCAGGTGGATGCCAAAATGTAGACTGTCCTCCCATGCACATCATGGGTGCCAAAACTTGCTGTGTTTTATTGTCTTCCATTATATGCGGGGCCTTAAGCTTGAGACTTATATGAGATAACACAGGACATAATCAAGAATCAATGGACTGACATTCCATTGATGCTAACCAATTGGAGTGATATCTGTACTGTAGGTTATATAGTTAACTTGCGAAAATTATGCCTATAAACTATAAATTTAAGATAGTAAAGTTCTATTTTTGACTTCTTATTATTCTTCACTAAGAACTGATAAAACTTCGGTTGAATGAGACTGAGAGAATTGCCTCTGCTTTGGCCCAGGTTTCTCCCCCTTCCTCGTCATCTCCTGTGAATTCTGCTCTCTTCTAATCCCACGCTGGTTCGTGAGAAATGACTCTTCCAGTGGTGCAGATAGTCATTATTATTTGTTGCTATTATTCACTATTAACCTACAAGGACTCAAAGTTCACACTTGAACTGTACTTACATAGTTTCAGTTTTTTTATAGGCCTTTTATAATGATTTCTTCCTTTCTGTTGTTGTAGTCATGTGTCTATATTGTCCATATTATGTCAACAATGTGTATTGAATTCGTATAGGGTTGACCAAAATTCCTGTTTAATTTTTTCCATAAAATAAAAGACATATTTTTCATTTTCACCAATAATTTTATTGATTTGAATATTTTGAGTATGTTGGCTATCTCCCTCTTATTGGCTTCTAGTGGGTAGAGGCCAGGGGTGCTACTAAACATCTTCCAGTGCATAAGACAGCCTCACAGCAAAGACTTATTGGCCAAAATGTCGACAGTACCAAGAAACTTCACAAAGAATTTTTGACATGTTCAGTCAGTCACAGTACCTTCCCATACGCTGCACGGGTTTTCTTGTTTCTTGTTTTCCTTGCATTTTGGTTGCATTTTTACCTTTCTTGAAATAATAAACATAATACCCTGAAAGTGTTGTATATTTTCTTCCATCTTCAGTATTAAAATGATTCCATTTTGGCCTTCAAGACTTTAAGGTTTAAGATAAAAAATAATTATTTATCTATTTTAATGTCGAAAATAGTTTTTTCCCCACAATGCTCTTCACAGCAGCTTCTGGAACATACCTTCTTAAACCTTCAAATAAATTTAATTTATCTTGAGTTGTTTAAATGAGGCCTTCCTAAAAATAAGAGGCTACCTTAGATGATCTCTAAAAACTTTACTTACTACAGATTATCCTTTTAAAACTTGCATTGTTGAGTGAGCTTATATGATATAATGCAACACCAATCTCAGATCAAGTAAATCTATATCTAGCATTAATTGTTGCTTCATGAGAAATTGCTTCAAAAAATAATAACATCTATTATTCACACTTTCTATAGGGTCAAGAGAAAGCAATTTGCTAAGTGATTCTGTCTTGGGGTTTCTCATGAGATTGCAATCAAACTCTCAGCTGGGGATGTCTTCTTCCAAGATGGTTCACTGAAGTGGTTGTCAAGGTGGTACTGTGACTGTTAAGAGAAGGCCTCAGTTCCTAACCACACAGGCTTCTCCATAGGGCTGCTTGAGTGTTCTCATGACATAGTGGCTGGATTCCCCCAGAGCAAGTGATCCAAGGGACATATTGGAGGTATCCATACTTTTTATAACCCAGTCTTGTAAATTCATCATTTTTACCAGATTCTACTGTATTGCACATACAATGTAGGAGGGGAATATACAAGGGTATGTATTTTTGGAGTGTGGAGATAAATTCATCTTTTTATGTACTTATATCTGTGTGTGTATATCCCATATGTATTAAGTACATCCATTAACATTTTCAAAATAAAATTATTAAGAGTGTGATAAAAAATAATCTTTGCCTTATAATATTACAGGGGATTCATTTCTTATAGCTTAAGACCACCCTTTTGTTTAAATTAAGGCATTCTAATTATTATCCTCCTAACATTCTGTACCATGATAACAGAAATTAGAAGGTTAATGCCACTAAAATTATTTTAATCATCTAGATTTGAGTCTAAAGATTAATTCAAATGACCCTATTGCTTCAACCTAGAATATAATTTGTCAGTATAATTAATTCTTTCAGCCTAGACCTTCACTACATTAAACAAATGCTAGTAAACTAAACAGTTTAATTCATGTTCAAAAGAAGCCTGACTGACTTGTAAAAAATAGCTTAGAAAGCAGATTTGGGCTCAGTAAATTAGTTGTTCTGTGCTCTATACTAGAGCTTCTCAAACAAAGTAGTTGGGAATATTGTTAAAATGAAGGTCTGGTCAATAGATCTGGACTAGGGCCTGAGATTCTGTATTTCTTACAAGGTCCCAAGTGTTGATGTTACTGTTTCTCTTACCACATTTAATGGGAATGTTCTAGGCAGTCAGTGTTCCTTTGAACCAATTTATGTTGTAACAATATTTGATTATTATACAGAATTGAGAATATCAGGGCTTCCTAATTAGGTTTACATTTAAACCATTCCTGAGTAGAAAAAGATTGTTTTCTGTACATCTCCCATAAGAAATTTCACACCCTCTACCCTTAAATAATTCTTCCCAAATAGAATTTGTTTAGGATGTGGTTTCCTATTTGTAACCCCATCTTCTATTTTTAAGAGAAAAGAAAAGCAACTTCATAGTGTTATACATGTGTTAGATCTTTAATGAATATTTTTGATTTATAACATAAGGGTTTCATAGACATGTTTTGCTTTAACCCTTACTTTTTCCTCTTTGGGCTGGAATATCTTAGAATCCAATAATTACACTTTTTTCCATTACTATATATTCACTTGTTGACTCTTGTGTCATTCCTGCCCCTAGTCCATGCCACGTTGTGGGTCAGACTATCGCTGAGGGCACTGACGTATTTTCTAAATGTCTGAAACAGTTCCTGCTTTGTAACATACTCTAATTCTTTTTACCCGCAGCCTGGTTCTTATGGACATAATTCTGTTTAGGGCCATTACTGGTAGACTATATTTTATTTTAGGGAATTTACTTACCTTTAAACACAATTATAAGTCGCTTTCTAAATTTAAGTCACTCTACTGAGTCAGAATTCTTGATTATAGGCAAAAAAGCCTGACTGCCTACCTAAGGAGAAAAAAGTTTATTGGAAAGATTTGAGAACTTACTGAATCTGAGAGGAACACTTTGGCCTACATAAGGCTGACTGGCTTTTAACTATCCCTAGAATTTTATGTCACCTATTGAGAAACCTGAGCTCTGAAGTGGCAGAATTTAAGTCACATACCTGCCCTTCTGACTTCTCATGGCAATGAAAGGGGCTATGTCTGTGAGCACTGCCCCTGTCACGTCTACCTTTAGTGAAGAAGTGGTCTCATATAGGGAAATCAAGGTGCTAATAGAAAGAGGGACAAAAATAGCTGAAGCTGAATTTTTTAAAAAATATAAAATGTTCACTACTTCAGGTTAGACAGAACCTTAAAATGGCAGTCTTATTGTACCCGTGCTCTCAGATTTTCTTGGGTTCCCTCTTAACACTGGGATAAGGACCAACATATAACACTGGCCTCAGATACCTTGTTTCTCTCAACTTACTGCCTTTCTGGGAAAAAATAAAATAAAAAATAAATCTTGTTTCCTGGAGGCAGAACAGCAAAATGAGCAGCTCAGGCAGCTCAGATTAAAAAAGAAGGATGCTACAGAGCACTCAACTCCCATTAGAGTCTTCTATACCCAAAGGAGGTCACAATCTTCAAACCAATATTTTCATATATAAGTCATAAATTACTGTCCTGGGAGAAAGAGAGCTGACTCAAAGCTTAATTTAAAAGAGGTATTCATAGACAAGTGTCACCAATACCTAAGGGAAATATGGAGGAGAATTATATGCTGATTTTGAGAAAAAATCCAAATATCTATCAAAGTATGTTAAACTAATTTGAATATGGGCTTTTTGTCTGACGTGTTGCAATGAGCTTATAAAACTCAAGGTTAAAGGGATAACCCTTCATAAGTTTGCCCTCACTTCAGAAACTAGCCACAAGTTTGGGGGTCAGTCGGCTACCCTTAATTCTGATCAGCTAGATATAAATTCGGGAGTTCTCACCACCTTCTCAGGTTTGATAATTGGCTAGAATAAATCACAGAAGTCAGGAAAATGCTATATTTATAACTTGGTTTTATTGTAGCAAGAGGATATAAATCAAAACCAGCAAAATAGAGAGACAGGTAAGGTAAAGCCTGGGAGCATAGCAAATGCGAATCTTCTGTCCTCAGGCAGCGTCAACCTCATAGCACACTGATGTCTAACGATACTCAAGAGTATTACCAACCAAGAAAGCTCACCTGAGCTTTCTTGTTCAGTTTTCATTGGGTTTCAGTATGTAGGCACAATTGATGGACTCACTGGCCTGTGGCTGAACTCAATATGCTGCCCTCTTCCCCTCCCATAGGTTAGGTTGATATCATCTGGTTCAAAGCCCCAAACTTCTGATCACATGGTTTATCTTTTAGACATGGCCCACCCCTCTTCCTGATTCATCCTTCAGTAACTATAACCATGTTAGTACAAACTATGGAGGGGCACACCATGAGTCAACTGGTTAGTGTAAAATACCAGGTGCTGTGCTCGGGGGTCACTATGAGTAATGAAGACAGCCCAGTCACTCAGGGAATTCCTTTTAGGAACCAGAGTCAAAAGCTAACCAAAAATTTTTTTCTTTTTCTTTTATTGTTTAATTACAGTTGTCCCCATTCCACCCCCCACCCCATTATTTTAATCGCACACGCCTGTGGCTATTTTAACATAGACAATATTTCCATGATTTAAACCATAGCTCAGATGCTCTGGAAGGTGCAAGAACTTCAGCAGGATAGTTGAATGGGTCCCTGGAATTCCTGCCTAGAGGCTCATATTAACTATTAACTATTAAGACACCTTTCAGTAATGGAGGAAAACAGCTAAGGTCGCCCCTAAAGTCACTCTGTACACATAATTGAACAAAAAATGTCTTTGTAGTTTTCTGTAAAATAAATAAATGGAAAATGCTACTCTGCTTTTGAAAAATTTAGATGGGCAAGGAACAAACATGAACTGGAGTAACTTAATGAAGAACCATGTAGAATAATCTAGAAACCAGCAATAGCATCTTATATGATGAAGACTGTTAACAGGAGATTTTTGCTGCATAATGAAAAGTATCTCTTACTGAAAATCCTGTCATAGTATGAGAAGAGAAATTTGAGTAAACTGGGATAATGCCAAATATTTTAACCTCTTATTCTTGTTTTTTAAAACCTGAAAACAACTTAAAAGCAACTCTTTTGTTATCTCCAAAAATAAATTTAGCTTAAGCCTAAATGCTAAATTTTCAAACCTTAGGGTTAATATGAATTCAGAAAAGGTGTGCTTATTTTGTTCTGAAGCCACACTGTCACCTAGTGGTGTCTCACACACAAAATTGAAGCAAAACTAATGACTTAATTTGAATATTTTTCTTTCATGTGTACAAAATAGATAAAGGATTATTTTTTACTTTTAATGTCAGAAAGATGTTTTATATCTTTAAGTAATTTCTACAGGTTTGAATATCATTATAACTACCTCAAATTGTACTGGAGCTCATGGCTTCTTCTCACAGACACATGCAGAATATGAAAAAGTTAATAATGGACAATGCTTGACATTTCAGTGGAATATTTGGTGAATTTACCTGGTTTCCCTAAATTTTACCAGAATGGTTGTATAAACCAACTTCAATTATAGTGCCAAAGTTTTCTATTTACCTTAATAAAATACTGTTATTCTGTAACTAACAACCTTTTAGTTCTCCTTCTTCACTTTTTTTCTGTTTTCAGTTGACTTTACCTTGTTCCTTCCTCCAGCAGGAATAAAGGCACCTAAGTGTTGTGCATTAAGTACATTCTTTATATCATTTGTTTTTCTAATTGTTCAGCAAGAGTCATAGGATGTTTAAAATATAGGTTAAAAACCTGTGCCTTCAATATCATATTTGTTACAGAATACTGGCCCCTAGCAAAATTGTGAGGGCAGTGAAGACTGATGTTGGAAAGTCTTCAAGTCCAGTCACAACTCTTGCTTCACGCCCTACAAGTTCCTTCTGCCACATAGCTGGAATTTCTCATTCCAGCCTCACGTGCTCCTTTGCCCTCCCTCAACCTCCAATCCCAAGTATATGGAGGAGGACCTACCCTATATTTCATCCTCTAAGTGAGCAGGTGGTTAACTAGCTCATCTAAAGAACTCACCTAAATGGGTAACTGCCAGAGAAATTCTGGCAAAGAGGATGCAGATTTTAACTGCGGACTTTGGGGAGCATAGCATATCATCATCAATAGTGAATTGGTGGAACATAAGGCTTCATTAAAACACAAGCACAGTTGATTCATGGTTATTATTAGTGTTTGTTGTTTATAAAAATTACCACCATTTGTTGTTATCATGCCATAATTTCTAATTCTTCTTCTGTAAAATTCCACACCAAAAAAAAAAAAATAGGCTTAGATTGATGGAAAAGAAAACAGTATCATGAATAATTTATAACATAGAAATCAAAAGAAATCATGAGAATTCTTTCAAGGTCAGCATACCTAGTTGAAATAATAGTGGCCCTTGGCTAAATGACATACCCTAAACTCAGAGAATAATAATTAAAATTAGTACTTTTCTACAAATAAATCAAGAAACTTGTTTCTCTCTGAATAATTTTTATCAAACCCACAAGAATGACTCATTAATTTTAAGTGTCATTTAAAGAAGAAATACTAAATTCCATTTTTATATCAATTATAAGGCTTTTTTCTTTTTCTTTTGTGATTAGAATAAGAATCCAGGAAATATCTATGAAGGAGTTTAGTGTGCAATGCTTGGCATTTTAAAGTAGCTTGTAGAATTTCTGGGCTTATTGGGAGAATCAGAACATACCTTATTATAGTGAATTCTAAATCAACTTTAAAAATAGATCAAAATACACTTATAACTTCCTGTAATTCTCATGGAAATCAATTTATCTACAGGGTGATTGCCTAAGGATTTACTGTATCTGTATACATCTGTCTGACAATTAGAAGAATTTTCGTGTAAGTTAACTGAGAAAATGTCAATAGATGACAGAGAACAAGCAGCAGGGCACATAAACTTTATTTTCCAATGAAGTTTATATTCTGATAATGGAATTCTAGAAAAAAATCCACAGTTGTGGTGGATGTGATAAATACAACATGGGATCAATTAGGAAGCCTTGATTTCCAAGTTCCATGGTGTCTGTCTCAAACACTCAAAACATGTCAGAAATTCAGCTGACTCTGACTTGATCTAGATGTGAAGGGAGAAGTGAATGTTAAAGGGTTCAGAAACTTATCTCTGGGAAAAAAATATTTTTCATCATGAAGGCAAGTTAAGCAAACGCATATCAAGTGAGTATTTTAAAAAAGTAGCATTTTTTATGGAAAAATTAGATTTTTGAATAAAAAGTTAAGGGGATCATTTTTGCCCAGAGCACATTTCATAGCACCTGCATACACATTACTCACAGGCAAACCCACAAAATTAACAGAAATTCTCACCGGTCTGTGAGGATATAGCTCTCCTGAGATCTCAGGAAAAAGAGAATACAAAAATTTAGTATATTCTCATACAGAAGTATACCAAACATTTAGGTGTTCTGTGTCTTGAAAGAGAATATTAATGCCTTCCCTGAGTTATTGTATTAAAGATTTTTAAAAGCGACTAATCCCGCATATTATCCAGAAAAATGTTGACTTTTAAAAATTCTAATTAAATAAATTATCCTGTGAGTTACAATGGTAAGAGCAGATTTTGTACTTCAAAAAAAAATCAGAAATGTGAAACATGGTCATTTTGTAGGGATCAAATCAGGCAAATGGTAAAATACTACCCCCTCCATGAGATATGAATAAAAGTACTCAGAGTGTGCTGACACTGGGTCACTGCAGTTAGATGAATATGGTGTGGACTGTCATGCTCCTGTTAAGTACTGACCCTGTGGGCAGCAGTGAAGATGGAAGACAGGAAGTTTGCTCATTGGTTACTTCCCACCATGAGAACCATGAAAACAGAGCCCTGAAACGATGGATATTTGTTGTTAAATAAGTGCTGGGAGAAAAAAAAATGTAGCAAACGTAGGATTGCAACAGGTTTTTTATAGCATGTTCCTACCTATATACAGAAAAGTAATATTTTATCTTTTATTTGATCTTCTTTTATTTATTTTAAGTGTAAGTATCTGTGTGTATGCTCGTAGCCAGTCACTATTCTAAATGTTTTCCAAATATTAATGTACTTAAGACAAGTATGTGTATTTAAATAATGCACCACAAATAATTACTAACAGAATTTCATCAGCCAGGAGAACTTCAGTGCTCTGCCCTGAATATTACAAATTGCAGGTTGGGTTATCTGGATCCTGATTATGACTGTTATGAGAGCCTTAATATAAATCAATAAGTACAACATGCTCTCCTTCAAGTATTTAATCTCTCTATCATTTGGGTTCCAGTCAGAAACCACTTGTTATTTTAACAGAAAATTTTAATATCAATAAGTTTTAACTAAGTATCAAAGATAGAAACACAGATGAGAATACAGCAACACATGAAAAACAATATAGGAAGCAGCTACCCCTTAGTGCTGGGGGAACAAAGAGTAGTGAGAATTGTTAAACCTTAAAGCTCAAACCTCCAAGAGCTGCCAGCTAGTGCTGATGACTCTAAAAGGCAGGCATGAGGCTGGCTTTTTAAAGTGAAAGAGAACAGAAACTCAAAATTGCTACTGCTGAGGTGAGGAAGTATGGCTGAGGTGACACTCACAGCGAGCAGAAAGGAAAGAGCAACACAGCAAAACCCTAGCCAGGGACAGCTCCTCCCTTCTCCGGTCTCCCAGGTTCCTTTTAGAACCCCACACACAGCTACCTGGCAAAGGAAAACACTGTTTTCTGTGTCCCAGCCCCAAAATCACAATGCTGAGAATAGTGGATTTGAATGAGCACACCCAACCAGCACAGTGTCCTTTAACATAGGAGAGCATTCACCTCCCCCTAACTTAGGTCTCTTACATTCAAATTTAACCCCCACATGTTGAGATTCATTTCCCTGAGAAAAGGCAAAGAACTTCCTTAATATTGTCATACTAATTAAACCCTGGAAATATGAATTAAGGTGTGCTTGACATCTTAATTAATGTTTTTTAATCACTCACACAGCATGTATCATGTTCATAACATATACTAGTTGAATGAATGAATGAACGTGTAAAAGTATAACCTCAGTGTAACTTCGACTCCTCAATTGTCTTTAAACACTGAACTTTTGATCTCATTTTGATCAGTGACCTACACTGTGAATATTTGTACCCTAAAAACTATAGCACCTCAGAAATATGAATTCCAAATGTTAGAAGCTCTTTTGCTTCATTAAGACAGTTAATATAGATTTTGCTCATTTGTCCCTTAAGTCACAGATATACAGAGAAAGAAATTAAGATTCTCCTTTGATTTATTCCTACATGGAATCTACCTTTCTAAAACTCCAGGGGCTTCATGCTGCTCTTCAGTTCTCTGTTTTGCACAAAAGACATAGGTGTGCCAGTCAGCCTTTGTATTAAAGGAATAGAGAATTTAACTCTTCTTTTTTCTTATTTCTGGCTTCACGTCCCTCAGTTCCTCCTGAGTCTCCCTTGGGTGCTGTAGCACTATGCAAGTGCAAGGTACTCAACCCTGTGCAGTAAATGACCAATTTTAGAGATAGTTCTATTAAAGTATCTTTGAAAAGATAAGATCTAATACCTGTAAAATTTTATTTACTTTACTCAGTTACATGCTTTGTTTTCAACTTAGAGTAACATTCATTCTGTTATAGCTGAATACAGGATTGGCAAAAGTAGATGTACAGTTGTTCGTGTGGAAAAAGACATGCAGGTTATGATTATTATAATAGCTTTATTAATTCAAAGAATGTTACGATGCAACTGTAAACCTACTTTTGCCCGCCCCTGTATTTATTCTTTTTCCATAAATAGATGATACAAACTTGAGTATGAAACAAGAACAGAGAACTGACTCATTGAAAAAGTGGCCTTTAAAAACTCTTTATTTTCTCAAAACATTTGAAAGAATGATGTAAAAATCCATTGTTTCCCTGGCAATTACCTAAGTTCTCCAAGTCTTTCTTAGATGTATTTGAGAATATTATTTTGTAGACACTTTAGGAGTTGGGATCTTTTTATAGGAAATCCCTTTAAATGTTAGAAAAACAATCCATCCCTGAAGAACAATATGTGTAAACACATTTTAATGCGTTATGCAGTCAGTCTAACACTTGAACACAGTCATCCTTTTCATTTTACAAACTATGTTTCACTGTTTTTCTTGACAGTAATTGTGTTATTAAGAGATTATGGAGGAGTGCATTTGTCATTTTTATGACCTTTCAGGGGGTTCACCAGAATATGCATGTGCAGTAAAGACTAATTCCTGCCCAGCAGGCTGTTCACAGCGTACGAGGACATGGGAGTCCCAAGTCATGATAGTATAATCCCATGGGCACTCCCTTGATTTTCAATATAAAATAGATTCACTTTAAACAAGGTATTATGCCCTTAGGATTTAAAAAACAAAACAAAAATTTATCTTTAAAATCTGACACCGATTCTAAGTCAACGCTGTCCTGTGCACTCTGGGATGTTCAGTTGTACCCCTGCCTTTAGCTACTAGGTCCCTGTTGCGACTCCCAAGTTGTCACATCAAAAAAGTGTATCCTGAGGAGGAAAATTCCTCCCCACCCTCAGGCACTGAAAAGGCACCATTGCCTTAGAAATTGACTGTTTTCTTTCTGTTTTTACTATTTTTCTTGTCCCTCCTTTGGAGCCCATTATAGTATATAGGGATTAGATATCTTCTTTCTAAATTATTCATTAGGTTGATTACTCTAGAAGATTGACCTAGGGTTAATCACAGGCAAGACCTAGTTTAGGGACAGAGATAACTCTCAGTGGAAATGATGGTTACCTAGCTATTTAAATTATGCTAGCCTTTGATATGAGAACAATACTAAGGATTCACTGTATTAAACATCTGGTATTTAAAGCTGTTAGTTGTGAGGATGATGTTGGAGCAAACTAAATTATTTTGTAAGAGTAAATGTGGATATTCACTATAATCTTTTATTTTTATAAAATTAACACTTGGTTAATGATTAAATTTTTGCCTTTCATCCCATATATCATGTAACTACTTACTATTAATAACATGGTATAATAATTTAATAATATAATAATACATAATTTATATTTAATTATAGAATTATATAATAATATAATAAAGAATAAAATACTCAAAAAATCTAAGAGTAAACATTGCTCTTATTAATTTTGAGTCAATATTATTAAATATCAGATAGTACGTATGGACCCCTAGTTTATATATTTGGCATATGGAATTAGATTTTGCCATGTAGATGTAAATCCTTAAGAACTCATTATGTTATTGCCACATAAGACTGCAAAACAGGGATGTCAGCTTTGAGTGGAAAAAATAAATGATTGCAGAAATGGCAATGAGGCTGGTGAAACCCTGATGTAGCTTCGGACTGTACTCAGGACAACAACCCTCCTTTGAGCTAATGTCTTAGGAGAGAGTGGGAGAAATGTCACTGAACATAAAAACCCAGTCATTTATTAATAACTTTTATAATATTCTAGATAATCCAAATTATGACTAAGAAATGAAAAAATAATCAGGTAAAAAGAGATAAGTTCTTATCATAACTGGCAAAAGAAAATTTCATTTAGGAGAAAAAATTAGGGAATATCAATACTAAAAATAATTAGTGCCATTATATTAGGAAGATACATCATCTTTGATAACCAGAAGCTCATTAGTTCTCATATAAATGGGTAACTGTGATCCCGCCTTGAAAACTGAACCTTCAGGTCTTTGATTTTGTTAATATATAAAACAAAATAAAATTGAACTCTAAATACAATTTATTTGTTGTAGTTAAAAAAGACAGGGGGCTTCCAGTAGAAAATAAGTGAAAACAAATTTTATAAAAGTGCTAACCCAAATTAATTGTGTGTAAATTATTTGTTTTCTGTTTTTGTCACCAAATCTTTTTAAAACAAGGTCTGTAACATTCATTGAGTAGCCTGACTTATAAATCAGGAAGAAACAGACAGGACATAGTTAGAATTGATGAAGACATGAGGCAAGATAACACCCAATACATTGTCAGAGTGTAAGTAAATACATTAGTAACTGTTAGAACCATTTTGACTAAAATGCTGACTAATTAATTGATAATAACTTGGAGGCAATTATCAGATGTCATGTAACAGTACCTAGCTCTGTCCTGTTTAACGTTTACATGGAAAACTTACTTAAAAGCCTTGAGGGCATGTTTTGAAAATGTGCCAATGATGTGAAGCCAGAATGGACAGATGATAAAATAATGTGAAAATTTGAATCCAAAAGGAGAGTAAACCAAATAAAATAAGGAAAATCAAGAATATGAATTTGGACAGGAATTATTAGAGACTGTGATCCAAAGACACATGGATCAACATAGAACAGAGGAAGATGTGCAGAGGCAGCAGGCACAGGAGAGAATTACAGGGTTAGCTGACCGCAAAGTCAGTGACTCAACCATGTGATTTGTTAGCTAAGAAACTGATGTGATCTGAGGCATATTCATGATGACATTCATAATACTCTAATACCTAGAATGACATTGGTGATAATATTTTTATACAGAAATTGGTTCTTACCAGAATAATTCTGAAAGCTGGAGAACAGCAAAGAGAACTTCACATCATGTCATTTGAGGAATGGTTGAGGACACCCATAATGTAAGGGGAAATAGCACTGCTACCCTCAGATATTTGAGATGTTATGTGAAAGAGGGATTTGATTTATTCTATGGGGGTAACTCCCAAGGTTAGGCTCACTAGCTACAAGTAATTCCACCTAATTTCAGTCTAATTTCCTGCTCAAAAAACTATAAACCTAGACTTCTTAAGAAAATGAAAATCTAGACAAATACTAATGGGAATTACACCACTCTTCTATTTTAAGTCACCATAGAAACACTGTTACCTTACAGAGAAATCCTTTCAGAGTGATCTAGAGTAGTTCACAGTACTATTATACTTTCTTCTACCCTTTACGTGATGCGCAGGAATCTGTTATAGCTCAAACTACATTAACTCAATGTAGAATTTTCTAAACTTTCATATGTACCTTAAGTCTTTCGTAAACCTCAGAGATATTAGAAATGGACTATTGAGAAATCATATAATAGATTTCCAGTGGAGAGAAGGCTGAAGATTTTTCATGCTTTTTTGTTTTCATGCTAACCTTTAAAATTTGATATAATTTTGCAAGAAATAGATAGATGTCCTTCTTCTTTAAGAGATAACAGAAAAACTCCATTCTTTCAAAAATACGTGACCTTGTTTTGTTAAGTAACAGACCTATAGGAAAATTTATATTGCTATTTTAATACAGATTGTGAGAGGAGTTATAGGTTAACTATTTTAGAATTAATGCCACCATTTTTGGTACACAGCTCTCAGCTTTAAACTATTTTATAGCTAACAATTTTATTCAACTAATCTTAGTCACCTATGCGTGCTTTGAAGCAACTGAAGGAAACATACAAGAAAGCAGTTTATCTTTGCAGGAACCAAAATTCTACCATTCTTCTCTTCCCTCTCCAATAATAAATCTTTCTCTGTTTGTTTGTTTGTTTGTTTGTTCTTATTTGGGATGGAGCATGGTGTTTTTTATCTTGGTCTTCCATAACAGTCATTCATATGATAAAATTACAAATTTTTAGGGAAAAGATGATTGAAATTTATGAATTTATCTTTGTCTCCCCCATAATGTCATTCATAAGATAAATAGTCAAACATTTCCTCAGTAAAGGGAGATTTAACTTAAATAATTGGTGTCAGGAAAAATGTTAAACCATAATTTTAGATGAGAACTGAAGTTTTATTCCCCAAAGAACAACTTATTCTCCCACAAAATGAGAAGAAACAATAAATTCCCCAAATCAAAAAGCAGACAAATCTTTGGTGTTCTGGAAAGAGTAGAATCACACAACTGATGAGACGCTACCTGCCAGAAGATGACCATTTATCTAAAGCATATTTATCTAACTCCCTCCTGGTCCACCTGGATTTTATTTTGTGGAAACTTTTAGGCTGAAAATTGGAAAATGAAGTCCAAAATTCTTTTAGCCAGGTCCCATCACTGCTGAACAGTTCTTTCTGCTCTGGTTGTTACCAAATGGTTTAAACATGAAGTACTGAAAAGAGATTTATGTTTTTTCTTCTGGGGCTTAGGGAAATATACAAGAGAGAAACAAACGACAAATGCCATAATTGCTTTGGGGTATTATTATTCTGATGTGACAGATCAAATCTGGAAGCTTAAAATAAACTAAACAAGCATTCACTTTACTAAGTAACATGAACCAAGTAATTGCTTGCTTTTTTCAAAGTTCAGTGAAAAGTCAACTGTTAGAACAAAGTGATTTCAGCTTTGTTATTGAACAATAAATGTGCTCATTGAAGCTTTACTGGGTTTCTATTATTCTTTTCTATGCCACCCAACACAGAACAAAGATCAACTATCATGCACAAGGACTTTTGGGGGCTCTGAATCAGCACTGCTGTGGAAAGAGAAATTTTCTGTCTACTTCGACAAAATATTTTTCTCAAATTACTGCTCTATTCTCTTGGGAGTAATGTCTTAGGTTGAAAGATGTAGGTTGTCTCCACCACTCTCAAGTTATCGAATATTGCAAACAACGCTGCCCCCTCCATGTCACATGTGTGGTAAAGTGGGGATAATGGTTATTCGGGTCATCTCTCTCACAGGCTATCTGTATAGAACACATCATGTGAAGGAAACTGACAAATCAGCAAATCATGATTTTGAATGTTAATAATCATATTCTCTATAAATACAATAGGAGAGGGAGGTATAAGAAGAGAACTAATAATCATTTGCATTCTTACTATGCATCAAAAACATCTTTGAATATCACTGAAGTATCTACTGCATAGCACTTTCCTACTTCCTTGAATTTCTTTTTTTAAGAATTTATTTATTTATTTTTAGAGGGAAAGGGAGGAATGAAGAGAGGGAGAGAAACATCGATGTGCTAGAAAAACACCCTATTGGTTGCCTCTCACGTGCCCCAACTGGGAATCTGGCTACGACCCAGGCATATGCCCCTACCAGGAATTGAACCGGTGACCCTTTAGTTCCCAGGATGATGCCCAACCCACTGAGCCACACCAGTCATGGCCTTCCTTGAATCTGAAGGAAATAGTATTCTTATTTTAAAGTCACATGACATTGAAAAATTCAAGTGACATTGCCACCGTATCTGTGATAGATATGGTGATGCATCCCTGTTGGTGGACTGGTACATGCCCAGTGAAAAGTGCTAATCAAAGGAAGGAGACTCCACAGCAGAAATTACATGGCCACTGTCAGATGTTCTAGAATAGTAGTCACATGCAGACAGTCTAAATCAAGTTTACCTGGGTGCAAGTCATAGCTTTCCACTTCATTAGCTCTGTAATTTTAGGCAACATACCCATTGTGTGATGCCTCCTCAACTGAAAAACATAAATAAATAAATACCTTTCTTATTGGGGCAGTTGTGAGGACTAAAAGATTAAGTGGCCACAGTTGGCATTTGCTTTAGTGCCAATTTACTGAGCATTTTATTTAGGAAATAAAGCAAATTAAGTATTTTTATGATTAGTAGAGTTTCATAAAAATGTTAATTTCTTACAAAAATTTGTATAATCTTCTTTTAGAGTAAAATAAGACAAAAATAAATAATGGGGATCCATCATGCCTGGAATTCTATAAGTAAAATTTACCCTTAAGAATATTCATAAAGTGCTCTGTACATATGTATAGTTGGAATTGTCCAGCTTCTCATTATGCTGATATCATCTGTTTTAAAGCATATAAATAAATCATTCTTTGGATTTTCACATCTTTAAAAAAAAAAAAGTATCCCAAAATGTTTTTAAGCTCATTTATTCTCAAAACTTTGTTCACTGAATATAACCATATACACCCAGTACTGAAATTTTAACAGCGTTTCTTCTAAATGTCTTTGTCTATATTAATGCCTAATTTAGATACTTGTTTCTGGGTGAAGTCATACAGCAAACAGTACATAGAAATATGAACTAACAATATCTAGTTACTGCTTTCTACTATCACATAAGAATGGCAATGATGATTCAATGATTAGAGAAACTGTGAGCTAAAAGGAGAGTGCCTAGGATTTCACTACAAGCCCATGACTACTGGTTAGTTCTTAGAGGATGTTCATTTGTGACATAGTACTAAAATGGAACCTTATGATTAAGAAATCAAATTTTCTGATTATTAGAGGATTGCTACATATCAAAATATGAGTGACCCATTTGTAAAGAAGAAAAAATAATAAAAACGTATTCACAGAAAAACTACTGACGTGCATAATTTTTAAATTTGATATCCAAAGGAAAACTTGGCACTTTTCACTGGCACAGTCACAGGTGTATTAAACTATTGTCAAAGAACCTAGCAAGGAGTGCAAGAAATTTGTTTGGTTCACACATGAAGACTTGGACTGGAAGAGGGAATTTTCTCTGGTTCTTTTAATTGGACTTATGGCTTTGCTTTCACAGTGTATATAATGCACTATCTTTGGGAACTGAGATGGATGCTGGAGTGTACAAACCAAGGGTCCTGTGATTAGTAATTTCTGATTAGGAGATACCTGATGAGGATCCCCACATTCCATCCGCTTGCTCTCCGTGACTACTGCCAGTCACTTGGTCTGGGTGCTCATTGCCTCTCATTTGGACTTTGTCTCAACAGACTTCTCAGCCAATCTCTCTGCCTCCGGTGATCCCCATTCTCACGCCATCCTCCAATTGTCATGATTATTCTACAGCACCTGTTGGCAAAGGAATTTTAATATCTACACTTTAGAAAGAGCTCTTACAGATTGAATAAAAAGAATTCTATAGGATAATAGGCAAAAATATCAACAGGCAACTGACAGATGAGCAATCAAATGTTCAGTGCATATATAAAATCATGCCTAATCCTAGTAGCAGAGAAATGCAAATTGGAGGAATGATAAGATGCCATTTCTCATTTAACAGATTGACAAAAACTGGAAAAGAATGATAACGCCTACGTGCTGCAAATATATGAGGAAAAGGCACTCATACATTTCTGGTATAAAAATGAGTTACTACAGCCATTTTTAGATAGAAGTCTGGCAATATCCATTAAAATTAAAAATAAACTTATACTTTAATCCATCAATTTCTCTCTTGAGAATCTACTCTGAAAAACACCAATCAATATAGTTAGACTAGCAAGGAAGTTGACTGCACAACAGTTGATAGTATCAAAATCTGTAGACACACCGAATGCTCATCAATAGGTAAATGGTTGAATAAATTGTACTACATGCATATAATAGGATATTATGCAACCATTAAACAGATTAAATGAGAGCTATACCAGCTGATGTGAAGGATTTTTACGATACATTAAGTGGAAAGAGGTAAATGAAGAAAGTAGTGTATGATATGAATTCATTTTTCTCAAATAATGGCAAAAATTATATCTACACATAATTATTAACATGTAACAACATATTAATATTATTTATGTGGGAATTAAGGAGGAGAAGAGGCAAGAAGTGGGTAAGTTAAAACAGAAAGAGCAAAAGAGAGAATAAAAAAAGTTTACACAATATAAATAGAATGTATTATACAAGTATGTTCCAGTTTACATAAACTGTGCTGCACATCCGTGGGTACAGATACAAAGATGCTTAAAAAGATGGTCACCAAAATGTTAGTGGTGGTATGTAAAGGTCATGAACATTTTAAAACTTTCCTTTTACATCCTTATATCTTTTTTCTTTATTTTTTTTCTGTGTTGTTTTGAAATTACACAATGAATGTGTACAAAAAAAGAAACAGTAAACTCTCATTTGTGAAAAAAGGTACACCTCTTGCTACTTCCCTGCTTAAACCTAAATAGTTCCCCATGACCTGCAGGGGGATGCCCATATAAATGTAACATAAAGCTTTTTGTGACCTGACCATTGACTATTTTTTCAATTGTATTTCCAATACGTCCCCCTTCTCAGCTGTTCTGAATTATGGACAATCTTCTGAATACCACATGATGTTTCCATCAGTCTATCTTTGAACTCGCTCTCTCTTTCTCCAAAAGTGTTTTACACTTACCTTACCTGCCTGTAAATGCCTTTCTATTTATACAACAAATTTCAGTCCAGGTGTAGACTGTCAAGATGTCTTCCTCTGCATTCCCCAGGATAAATTTCTCACTAATGACTCAGCGAATGTTAACTGAGCACCTATGTACCTAGCATTACATTATTATTTAATAATGGTAAGTTCTACTGATCTTTATTACCAAGAAAATAGTGCCATCTCTTTGGAAAAGATGGCCTAGAAAGATAACAATTATAGCTTAGTTGTATTAACAGTGTAATGATGGAAGTATGACATGACATGGGCTGAGGGAGGGGAGAAAAGAAGTTCTAAATCAGTGAGGGATGTCATGGATAGCTTCGTGGCACGGGTGAAATTTAACTTACGGCTTGAAGAACATAGGTAAATGGAAGTTAGCTCTTCTAAAAGTGAGTTTGTTTATTCCTAGCTGAGGTACTCTACATCTTGAAAAATATCCATCAACAGACTAGCTTGAGTTTGCTTTTCCCCCATGAGGTATGAACACTTTTACAAGAGCTGTCTTACTCACCGCTGTGCTCTTGCAGCAGCTAGTGCAGCACCTGGCGCAGAATGGGTGTTCTGTAACTGTGGGTTGCCCTGGACTCAGTTGAATCCTGTCCCGGTAGTTCTTATAAAGATCCTCACTCAACCTGTCATGTATAATGCAGGAAATTTTCTAACTACTTTTATTCATTTTAATTCAAATCAAGGTCTCGAACCCTTTGTGCAATTTTGTTGCTTTGAAGCTAAGCATTTTACTTTTAGTACTTCATCTATATTCCATTTAGTGTGCAATTTTAATTTTATTATTATCATCTTGTCTATCTTTTATCTTTTACCCAAAGGAGAGCAGCAAAAGTGCCTGTGCACATCGGTGGCTCCCAGGAACAACCGCAACAGGTTAGAGGCTTTTATCCCTTCCTCTCGCTTAGGGGACAGGAAGCTCCTCTCGATTCCCAGCGACAGGGCCCCTGTTCTGGCTGTTATTTTCCGCCTTTTATCTGACTCAAATTAATCTTACACTTAGCAAAGAAATACATGTGTATGGCTTTGCAATTATGTCAATGGTGCCAAAAGACTTAAAATGACTATTAGTGGCTGTTTCTTGCCAACTCTACACATCACCTACCCCTCAGTCTCCAGGGAGTTACCACTTTCAATCCTTTCAGCTCTTTTCCTAATATTTACAGTCAACTTTCTAAATAAGATTCTTACATCTCTAGTACTTTTATTCATTTTAGACATTCACCTGTTGGTTCTTTTGATTATATCTATAGTACTTTAAAATATTTCAGCATAGACTGAGGCATGTTATGTGTTGAATTAATTATGTCCTGTGTGTGGTCACTTACTGAATCATACCCTAGACACAGTCACTGGAATTCTAATCGGAAAGCCCACCCGCCATGGGCTATCACTACAAGTGCTTCTGCCTTGCTTTTTTCCTGCTACACCACAGGATTTAATCATTAGAATAGTAAATGTGTAAAATTACTTTCCAGAGTAAATTGATGTCTTGTAAGTGGAAATTTGAATGAGCTCTCATTGTAAAAGTAACAAATTCAAGATAATGTGGAGTGGCTGCAATATTTTAGAGATGCCCTCACCTATACATGGAAATCATCTAGAGAAGCCTGTAGCTTACAGCCTTAGAGTTGCTCCTGGGCTTAAATCCTAGAGAGTCCTCTGAACAAACAAATTTTCGAACAAACAAATTTGAGAGGACTCTAGTGTTCCTGATTACAAGATTACCAGGACCTTGCCTTGAAAACATATTCTTGTTCATCTCTCCAGTAAACTCTTCATGCTGGTGTTGTCAGAACACCTAAAGGGATGAGAACGGAGACCTCCTGAATTATATAACTGTTTATGTGCCCCCTTACTGATAAATGTTTATATAATAGGTAAAAATGTGTGTGACATAATTTGTTCTGAGACTGGCTTATTTTCCTTAAAGCCTGATTTGAAGACATTGAATAGCAGCTTAACTTTACATGCTTCAGTCTTCCTGGGAGGCTCCTGTATTAACTAAAAAGAATCTAAGGGTTAATCAGAACTCAATTGGTTTGAGTTGGTTTGGAACAGGTACTATTATATTAAATTATTGAGCACCCATCACATTTTCTCCCTTACCCAATCTTCCCTATAGAGTATGTAATAATTTCTGGTTAAGTTAATATTTGGTGTTTTCCTTAATATAATTGCAAAAATACTGCTCATTTCTGAGATAGTATATTATGACTGTATTTCTTTTATTGGTCAATTTTTCATTTCTCTAGCATCAGTACCTCATTTTTTCATTTGTTTTATTTTCTCTATTATTTCTTATAGCACCCTTCAATGGTCTTAATGAAATTTTCCAGCTATTAAATTTATCACATTATGTATCAGTTGCAAATTTTTCCTCTAAAAACCACCTTTCTACTCCAGTCTTGACTGGCTGCTCTTTGGATACCTGCTGCTTCCCTGAGATTTCTTTTAATACAGGCTCTTTCTGTCTCCCCTGTGAGATCCCATTTTCCTAGCCCATTTTCTTTTTACCTCATGGTTTATGTTCTTAATACACTGAAAAATATACCCTGCCACTTTCCTGAGAAATAGTGTATGTGAGGCAAAAATTGAGAGTCCTTGAATATCTGAAATATGAACGACTGAGTCATACAGTAGGTGTATATTTAACTTTTGAAGCAACTGTCAACTGTTTTCCAGAGTAGTTGTATCATTTTATAATCCTATCAGCAGTGTATACGTGTTCCAGTTCCTTCCTATCCTCACCAAATCTTGGTATGGTCAGTCATTTTAATTTTAGCAATTCTAATAGGCTTGTAGTATTTTCTCATTGAGGTTTTAATTTGTGCTTTTCTAATGGCTAATGAGGTTGGGGATCATTTCATGTGCTTATTTGCCATGCATGTATTTTCTTTGGAACTGTTGCTGTTCAAATTTTTTTCCATGTTTTCTTTAAATTATTTTCTTTTGTGTTTTGAGATTTCTTCATAGATTATGAATACAAGTCCTTTAAAATATGTGTGATTTGCAAATATTCTCTCTTGGTCTGTGACTTGTCCCTTCATTCTCTTAACAATGTCTTTTAAAGGACATGGTTCTAAATTTTGATGAATTCCAAGTATCATTTTTTTCCCTTTTGGGGACCATGCTTTTGGAGCTTTGCCTTACCCAAGGCCACACATACAGTCTACATTTTTTCTTTCAGAACTCTTATGGTTTATGTTTTACGTTTAGATGTATGATTTATTACAATTAATTTTTTATGGTTAATGTATGAATCCAAGTTCATTTCTTTCCATACGGATATCCAAATTTTCCAACATAGCAACAATGTTGAAAAGACTATTTTTTTTCACTGAATTGGCCTTTGTTAAAAATCATTTTACCATGTATGTGTGGATGTATTTCTGAGTTCTTTATTCTATTCCATTGTTATATGTGTCTATCTTCATGCCAATACCACAATGTCTTGATAAACTGTGGCTATATAATGTCTTGAATCAGAGAGTTTGTCTTCCAACATTGTTACTGTTTTTCAAGACTCTGGCTATTCTAGATCCTTTGCATTTTCATATGAATTTTAGACCAGCTTGTAAATTTCTCAAAAAAAATGTCTTCTTGGATTTTGACAGGATTTACATTATATCCATAAATTAAACTAGGGAAAATTATAACATTTGGTTCTTCTGACCCCATGTTTGGTATTTCTCCATGTTTGTTTGTCTTCTTTAATTCTCTAGCAGAGTTTTTTACTGTTTAGTACAGGATTTACATTTATTTTATCAGATTTATCTTGAAGTATTTAAATAATATTGTTGGCAAATCTTTCAGTGAACACAATTATCTCTACTTCTTGTCAAAACCAGAAGTTTACCAAGACATAGTAAACTTAAAAGAGGTCATTACTAATTCATAACAATATTAGAAAGCCTTAATTATCAATTCTTTAGTTAAAAACTGATACCTCTGTTAATGTAGGAAGAAATTGTAATGGAAAAGGAAAAGTGTTATGCCTAATTATGAGTAATAAAACAAAGATTGAATAATAATACTATGACCAAAAAACTTCAAAGATAATATATTTTCAAGTCACAATAAATTCTTTTTAATTTTGTTATTAATTTTATAAGTGTTATTATGTCCCTTTTAATGTTCCTCCTTTATTTTTTATCTTTTGCAATGATATTGCCTTTAGGTACAAAAATGTTTATGGCAAAGGTTTTTATATCAAACATGCTTACTGTTAAAATACTGAATAAAGATGATCAATAACTTTTTCCTTCATTTAAAAAATTTATTGTACTCCTATTATGTTCTAGGCATTGGTCTTTGCTCTGGGGTTATACCAGTAAACAAAACAGATGAAGATCCCAGCTCCCACAGAGCTTACATTCTAGAGGGAAAAACAGGTCATAGATGGATGGGAGGGTAGATGGATGGATTAAATAAATAAATAAATAAATTTAATCGATTTTCAAATAAATCTAATAAGTAAAAAATAGTATCACATATAGTGTTAGGAGGTGAAGGGCTGTGACGAAACAGACTGGTTAAAGTAGGATCTGTTTCATCACAGAGTGCAGATGCACCACTGCAATCCATGGTCTTCACATGGCATTCTCCACGTGTGTCTTCATATCATCTTTCCTCTGTGCATATCTTCCTCTGTGTCCACATTTCCCACTGCCACTTCTGATAATGACACTAGTCATATTGGATTAGGGCCTACACTAATGACTTCATTTTAATATGATTTGCTCTGTGAAGACTCCATTTTCAAATAAGGCCACATACTGAGATCCTGGGGATTAGGACTCCAATGTTTATCTCTTTGAGGGACACAAGCCAACCCATAACAAATACGAAGTCATTTAAGTATACATACATACACAGAGGCACACACATAAACACACGCTATACCTTTATTGACTTTTCAAAACAAGAGGAAAAACACTGAATATGATTGGTAAAAGTAGGATTAGGAGGAGGAGGGGCATGTTATTATATTGGGATTTATTTTCTCTATTATTTCTTATAGCACCCTTCAATGGTCTTAATGAAATTTTCCAGCTATTAAATGTATATTATTATATTGGGAGTTTATTATTATCTTAATGCTCTTCCAGTATTTCCCTTAGTTTCATTTTCCCTTAGTTTCATGGAAGCCACTCGAAACTGAGGCATAGAGAATTTACTCAAAGGCACACAGCTATTAAGTGATAAAACTGGGAGTCAAATTAATATCCATGTGAATTAAGAACTGAAACTGTAACCACTACTTTCTGTAATTTATTTTGTACCATGGAACCCTTCGACAGTCTGACATGCCTGTGGTACACTTTTCAGAAAAATGGTTTTAAAACATGAAAGGAAACACATAAAATACAAAAAAAACCCTATATTAAAATAAGTTATCAAAAGATTCTTTAAAAATAAAATTATACTATATTAGGCTGAATCATACAAAACTGTCATTTCCTAGGTAAAAAAATATATAAATATTGACAATTTCATATGGCTTATGGTTCATCCAAAATAGTAATGTATGTGTTTCTTTATTAATAAAGATTAAGTTAGGTATTTAATAACTACTATAATTTCAAAATAAGTATAACAATATTTCAGTATATTTGCCAGGCTGTATGTGATATGAAAATATTTATGATTTCTATAGGTGACAAAACCATAGAAACTGTTAATAGTGCTGTATTTTCTTTTCCATTTTAGTAATTTACATCAATGATAAATTTCAGCTACAGATTAGTGAAATAAAAGCTGTATATTTTTCCATCATAGTCCACGACCCTTTGGAAGGGTGAGGAAGGGTTCGTGTACTTTAGGCCGACAACTCCTGCACTGAGTTCTAACACTTATAGGACAGTTTAGCAACATTTTGTATCATAAAAATACTTAAAATTATTTTAATTTGTCTTAAATTTGTTTTCTTTTTAATATAAAATAAAATTTGTACTTTTGAATAGCTTCTGTCAGCCATTTTGTCCTATCAGTTTGCACATGCCCTATAGAAAGCGTGCTATGTGTAGACAGGCTTATGTTTAACTGACTATATATATGAAACTTAGAAGATTTAAGGCAAACAAAAGTGCATAAGATAAATTTTAATTTCCTATTTATATTCAATATTTTAGTTTGTAACATTCTCTAAGACCTTTACTCAATAATATATGCATACATATAGTAACCTATTTTTTAATTTGCTAATAAGATGGTAGATAGGTGATAGCACAGAGAGACAAAAGAAAAGGACTTGTTAACAGAGTAAAGGCAATGTGACAACAGGGCATCAAATACGTGGTTGCACATAGGAAGGAAAAGGTTTTTGTTAGGGGGTCCCTCAACTCACTTCTCCATGGCACTACTAATATTCCTTTGACTTCCTTTGAGGTCCTGCCCTCACCCTTAGAGAAACCATCCTGCACAGCCCCTACCACGTTTGTCCAAAAGGAGTAAAAAAGTTTGCCAAACTTTTTATGATGCAAATTCATTTCCTGTTATTAAATACATTAGAATAAAGAATAAAAGTAACCTAATACCACTGATACATTTGGAAGAACAACCAACTATACAATAAAGTGATTAAACAAGCAGTTTGTAAATTTCCTTTTTACAACACTCCTGTTAAACTAATTTAATTGTCTTGCCTCCAGGAGCAGCTTAGAGAGGATACACTTTAAGTGATTATTCCTAAATAGGTTATTATTTTAAATGGACTCCTTAAGAGTCACATGTGTGGCATTTGGTTAATCCATTACATTTGCAATTACAAACCAGTGCTTTTTATGACAGGCAAATTATTTTATGTGCTCCACAGCTGCACTTAGGACAGAGGACTCAGCCCATGACATTCCTCCTGAAAAAACATTAATGGAAGCACTATCCTTGCCCAAGGGTGATTAAGCTTCTTAAATCACTTCTGTATGTGACAGAAACAGTCTCTTTTAGTCCTATTTCTCTGAAAGACTAAACTTTGTATTCCACATGAGCTTGGAGGACTGAGGCTCTTTTTCCTTCTACTCTTAACCCATGTGTCTAATGTAATGACAACTGCAGAACAGTTGAACAATCAACCTTTGAACTCTATTATACAGATAACTTACACAGCATTGATAGGATGTACTCTGAGCTGGGTTCACACTATACATATTATACTCAGATTTGATCTACTAATTTGACAATGGGGAAACCTCACTTCATTGTGTTTTAAAGCACAGTGCATAAGGTTCGATTCTATTATAATTTGTATTGCAATGCTTACTAGCTGTATGACCTTGAATAATTTCAGGTTTATTCAAGTTTAGGTAATTTCCCTAAACTTTAGTTTCCTCATAGGCAAAATGCAAATAATAACTACCTCCTTTAAAGGGTGTGAGAAATGAATGAGGTTTTTTATGTAATATGCTTAGCACTAAACCCAACCCATAGTAAACAATAAATAACTACCACTACTACTATTATTAAAATATGTATATAAACCTACCCACCACCTCAAAGAGGACTGGAGTGACCCTGGCCAGGATGCTGGTCAGGATCTCGTGACCAGACTAGAGTGAAAGAATTTCCACAAGATGCCCAAAACAGAAATAGGTAGAGTTCAGATTCCATGATTAAATCCTCAGAGAATCCAACTTAATCTAGAAAAATCAAGATCAAAAGCATACATTGGCAAGTCCAAAAGGAAATGCAAGACCAAAAACTAGAGCCAGTTATAAAGTTCAAGTTACAAGACTCATGGGATTAGAATATTCCTGTGGTGAGTGAAGCAGAGAAGGGTACTTGATGACTAGTAAGAAGGTGTCATAACTTGCTTTCACTGACCATCAGAACCCAGCAAGTGAGTCGGTCTGGCTGGCTCAAAGGTATAGGTGATAGTGGACAAAGTAGCAGAGTATATCTAATCATTTTTTTAATTTACTTTTAAGTGCCTATGAACTTCCAGGTATTAAATCTCATTCTAGGGATAAATAGGTCCAAGGACTTGGCTTTTGCTTTCAAGGATTTTAGAAGAAGGCAGGCATCTTATCTGTATGGAAGGAATAATCCCCAGCTTTCTTGCTTAGTTGACAGAATGGATGAAGATGAGTAAGTCACACAGATAAGTAACACATTTAGAAGGGCAGGTTTAAGGAGAGCAAAAATGGACGATGTTTAGATATATTGAGTATAAGCTGCCTGTTGATCATTCAGGACTTGTAAATAGATGGCTAAGCACATAACTGGAGCTTAGACAAGAAGGCTGAGTTTGTGGTCCACCAGCATAGGTATGGGAGTTGCAGCCATAGGGTGGTGCATTTCATCTGTTCAGGCTACCGTAACATAATACCACAGACTAAATAGCTTAAACAGCAGGAATTTATTTTCTTACAGTTATGATGCTGGGAAATACAAGGTCAAGTGCTGGAGAATTCAGTTTCTGTCAAGGGCTCTTTTTGGCTTTTAGATGGCCACCTTCTTACTATGTCCTCATATGGCTAGCTGTTCCTCAGAGGGTGTAAATAGAGAGTGAGTGAGTTCTCTCTGATGTCTCTTCTTCCAAGGACACTAATCCTATCAGATCAGGGCCCCACCCTTATGAATGCATTTAACCTTCATTTTTACGTTAGAGTGACCATCTTCAAATTTAGCCACACTGAGGGTTAATTCTCCAACATATGAATTTGAGGGGCATACACATTCAGTCCCTAACAGATGTTATAAGATTACCAAGGACAGTATAGAGTGAGAATTGAAGCTAAGTATAGAAACTTTGTGTTAAAATGTGGGTTGTAGAAGAGAAACTAGTAGAAGAACTGTGAAATAGTAGTCAGAGAGATAGGAGCAAACTCAAAAAGAGAATGTTGTACAATTGGTGTAAAAAATTGAGAGGAGAGAATTCCAAGTTGTGAATAATCATATCAATGTGACAGAAAGGTCAAATAAGAATAAAGTCAGAGGTCCTCGGTTGATCCACAGTTCACTTGATATTGAGTTAATAACATTTAGAAAAAAAAGTTTACACATCATTTTAAAATATTAAAAATGAAAATACCTTTGAGTTTCATGTCTAGGAGAAAGTGGGGATAGATATGTTAGTCTAACAAAATAGAGGGTCTGTTTTATTGAAAAGAATATCACTGAGAAATTTGGCATTGTTTAAGCTACTGGAATATTAATATCTGGAAATATTTGAAAAAGTTAACACAGAAACATCTCAGACTCATAAGGCATT
Source organism: Mormoops blainvillei (assembly GCA_004026545.1). Lineage (NCBI taxonomy): Eukaryota > Metazoa > Chordata > Mammalia > Chiroptera > Mormoopidae > Mormoops > Mormoops blainvillei. The sequence goes on from PVJD01003745.1 coordinate 54,618, forward strand.
TTTGAATAGAGATACATTTATTCTCAAAATACCCTGTAATGGAAATCTTCCTCCCAGCCATGTTTACAAATGAGAAAATGGGTTCAAGTAGATATAGTGATTTTCCCAAGCCATACAGTGTTTCAAAAAAAAGCAGAGGCTATACAACTTTTAATGAATGCCTGTTATGTGCCAAACACCAGGCACTGAAGTCATAGATGAATAAAATAAAGCTGCAATGTACCCTGTCTGCCACTCCCCCCATGTCATTCTTTATTTTAGCCTTTATCTCTCTCAGATGTGTCTCCTTTCTGCAGTGCTGGGAAAGCTGTGACACCCACTAACACCAACAGTAACAGTTTCTTTGAAGGGTCTTTGTGGGTAGAGAAAGGAAAAGATTAAGGTTATAACTCCTAATGGCAGCTGCCTCTTGGTAATGTTACCTGTTTCTGTGGCCAGGAATTAACAATTTTAAGGTAGCTCTTTATGTTACTTATGAGGCTCCTCAGCCTATAACCTAGTGCCTCTACTTTATTTGGGCTGCTTTTGAAATTAGATCACTAATGATATATTGAATGTAGTTAGGGTCTGATAGTCATGGTTTGTTCACTGCTGCCTGTGCAGGGGCTGGTGGATGAGCTAGGTGGCTTTTGGGTACCAGATTTAGCAGTAGTTCTCAAAGTGGAGTGCCAAGATAAGCAGTATCAGCTACTGAATTAAACACTGCAAGAGTGGGGCCTGGCAATCTGTGTTTTAATAGGCCTTCAGGAGCTACTATTGCATGCTAAAATTTAAGAACCACAGCACACCACTATACAATTCTTTTTCTATACCATTTGACCTGAAATACTGTTATGATTGTTTCCAGCAAAAAACAGAATCCATCCATCAATGTAATGATAAATTCAAGCACATTTTTATTCACATTAGTACCAGTCTGTCTTTATTTATTATCACCTTTATCCACGGCAGCCTTTAAATCCTCTAATTCAATGTCAAAGTTAGCTCTCAGGACTGGTTAGTGTCACATGAGTAAAGGCACGCTCTAGGGTTACGGCAATCGGAGTTGAACTATGTGACATTTTGTTCCTCCTAATTCACCCTCATCGTATTGCTGTTTTTAGAACTATTAAGTGTATTTATTGTCTTTTTGTGGTTAGAGTATGAAAGGAAAATGCCCAAAATGTTTATATTTATGCTGTAAGTACTAAAGTAGTAAAGGTTTTTTGAGTTCAAAACAGCACTGTTTTTTATATTTTAAAGTGAATTTTATATTACTTATATTTTAAGAAGAAATGTGTGTTAATGCCTCTTACTATATTTTATTTCTTTCTAAGCACAGAATTTATCGATATTATAGAAAGTCTTGATTAGTGAGTTTGGATAGTTTTAAATAGTTACTTGCCAAACATTTTCTTTTTCTAAAATAATAACAGGTCAGTAACAGAAAGCATTGTCTACTCTTTAAATATTTAAAATGAATAGAGAGGAAAAACTGGTAAAATTTTTAACTTACATCTTCAGCAAATATTACAAATGATGCCTCTGTGGCCCAATCTTGTCTTCACAAACTGTAACTTGACAAAGAAATATTGTTCTCTCCTATTCATCATTATTCACCCTTGTACAAGTACAGATGTGCATTCACAGTTTGAGTTCTAATTTTGGAGTTTCCTTGTGTTTGTAAAGACAAATGTGATAGTTTTCTTTGATGAGGTTGACAGAGGCATTTGTAACCTTTGTTTCTTCATGTAGCCACTTTGCTTGCAGAAGTTGTTTTTTCCTTTCTAGTGACTGCTTACTTCATAGATTACAATCTATGCGAAATTACATTTCTAGGGCTACATCAAGGTATTTTAAAATTCACTGGATGGGAAACCCAGGATACATAAAATGCTAATAAAATATGCTATGGAAATTTTGAAGCAGGGGTGACCTTCAATGGAGGAGGGCCTTATTGGAACTTTTAGGAACCTATACAAAGAGAGAATTAATTCTGATAGAATCCATCCTTGGATAAATCATATGGTAGACCACATTCTATTCCCACAAGAACTCTTCTAAAGAGGTCAAAATCCTAATTAAATTAATTTCAGCCTAATGAATTTATTCAGTATTACAAGGGAAAGATTTGGAGGATGGAATTGCCACAAAATGAACATTAAAAATTGAGTTGCATGAGGGACAAGAGGAATAGTAACATATAGACTCATGGAGGCTTCTGGATAAAGATTTCTTTATAGATCATCTGGTCTGAGTCTCCCTTTGCTCAAATGAGGAGTCTAAGTGGAACAGAATTAAGTAACTGCTCAAGGTTACCTGTTCATAAGAGGTTGAGCCAATTGATCCTGAGCATCCACATTCTGAATTTTTTCTACTACTCCACTGAGATGATAAGAGGTAAAAATGATGTATGAAGTGAGGACAGAAAATAAGAGATTATCAGAGAAATGAAGACAGTTTAGGAGATTGAATTAGGAAAACAAAAACCCAAAATGGAAATTAGGTAAGACTTATAGTGGCATGCAAAAAATAGTTTACAATTTGGGTAAAAAAAATATATTTAGTTCAGGAATATTTTGCAGATTGAACAGTGCAAATACATATAATTGTATTTATTTAAAGACACTTCCCCCCTTTGCAGAGTTCAGGGGAAGGCTGGAAACCATTATTATCTTCTGGAAGCTACAGCAGTGAGCTCTAGTGTAAAAGAACTTTAGCAGAAGCAAAACATATAAGGCATCATGACTGTAAGATAGAGGAAACTGGGTGGTTGGGAAGAAACCAGTGCCTTTCCTAGCAACCAGCCTTATTGAGAAAGGAAAATGATGAAAGAGAGGAGGCGGAGGACAAAGTGCTTAAAGGAGAAGCAGCACAGATATTTGTATTTCCTGCTTCTTTTCACCTTCTGCTGGCTTCCTGAATTGAGTACTTCCAGCCCTCTGGCCAAGCTCATTCTCTGATTGGTCATAGCATACTACACCATCTAGGAACATGCCAGAATAATCTGTTAGAGTATCAGGGTCTTCTTTATACCTAGGCAGTGTTTTCTAACTGAATCCCCTACTCCTCAATTAATAAATATTTCAGCTGATCATCTGGTACCCATATCCCTAGGCTAATTAGAATAAAATTATCTAACTTGATTTATTCATATGTATAGGCATAATGGAAAATATCCAAGTAAAGGTTCTGAATGCAAGGAAATCAAAATAAACCAACCATCAAATAAATAAATTCTATAGTTTCCAAATCTATGTCAGCTTGAAATTAAAAGTCACCCGTACCAGTTTTGTTTTGCCAAAAATCAGAGATAGTAACGTTGAATCATTAACCAAGACCTTACAAAGAATTCTAATTGGCAGACTCTGTCTCTCTACAAATACTTATCACTGGTTACCTCCTAGGAAGTAGATAAGGCAAAATATTTGAGCTCTTAGTAAATCCTTTTAGCAGCTGCTTAACTCACAGAGATATTATGATTTGCTGGACAGAGCAAGCTGATAGAGAGTTAAGGATTAAGGACTATTTTCTTTCAACTAGTATCATTATCATAATGAGTAAAAGAATGGTTTAAGCATACTGGAACTCTGCTAGGCATCATCCAAAAAGTGCTCTTCTGTAGGTGCCCAGGTGTTCAGAACAAAATAATATAGAAAGTTTTATTTGTGTTCTTAAAATCCTCTTGAAATTCTTTTCTATGATCCAAGAGAATAAGCAACAAGCATTTGTTCAGATAAATAGTAAGAGATTTTGAACCGAGAGTTCTGTCTGGTTAATGAACTTTGGTTTTAGTCTTACCTCTAGGATAAGCTAGGGGCTTGGGTCAATGAGCAACATTGATATGCCAGCACCCCTTTCCACTGCAACAACAACAGGGCATTGTTTTGCTTTCCAATTTTATGTTTTTCCTTCCAATTTTATGTTTTGATAAAAATAGGAGTTAATAATAATTCCTGTAAATTAGATGATATTCTTTTTTAAAATTATGGTTTAATTTTGAAACCTGGAAAGTTGTTTCTTTTCCAGTTAAATGTGTTTTCACTGTTGTTTGGCTTGGTGTCCGTATCCCTGAGGCAATGAGAGCCAGAGGCCCCAGATTAGGGGAATGATCTCTTAATCCTCCACTGGGCTCACACTAGCTTCTAGCCCACAAAAATATTTTGTAATGTTTTGCAAACTTCTGGAAGTTTCCACTGTCAAAATTTGTATATTAACTCCAGAAGAGGCTAAAATTGAAATATAGAGTATTATAGCCAGTGCTTTTCCTTTCAATATGTTATGAACAAGTGAAAAAAAGCTGCAGAAATCCACTCTTCATTAGCAGTTATTTGCTCTTTGATTCCACATTCCTTCTCTTCCTCTTTAATCTCTTCTTCTTCCTGTAAATATTAAACTACAATGTTGCTTATTTATGCACTATTTCATAAGAAGTAAAGCAAAAAACCCTCTTTGTATGTCCTGAGATTAAATTACCTGAATGGCATCTTTATTAAATTTTTACCAAAGTGTTATTCTTAAATGCAGGGTAGATAAGGAAATCTTATGACTCTTTTGATTCCAAACCAATGCCATACAACTAAACTTCAATCAAAAGTGTTACTTAGGTACTAATTTACTAATATTAATAAGATTTCACAACGATCCATTTTTATTCTCTTCTCTTTAATACTCATAGAAAGAAAACCCAAGAGAGGAAATGTAGAAGGGAAAAAAATCACAATTGGCAGGAAAATGTCATAACTCCATAGAAGTGATGATCAGAAATCTTAATAATATGCGATAATGAAAATTGTCTGCTAAATTCTAAGTTCTTGGGGTGAAGGTAATTGAAAGCCAAAATATATGCAACTGATTCCTGGATTGTCCATTGATACAGATGTATGGACGACATTTTTCCTGATGTTGGAATTTTCTCATCCATTGTAAGTCAGTTTTACCCAAAACTTTATAGCCATTAATTACATATTTTCTAATGTTTTATTTTAAATCTTTTAAAGATTTCCTCATTTTACTGGATGTAGTTTTGCAAACTTGCTGCATGAAGACTTCCACAAGAAAGAACTATATCCAGACTCTAACTTTTATGTAAGACATATGCTTCTCCTTCTGGCTCTTCCCCATCCTTTTACAAATGTGTAAATCATAGAACTTAAAAAAAAAACACAAAACCTTCAAGAGGTTTTGTCTAGACTGTAGGTGGAAGTGGCTTGCAGAGATATAATAGAAAGTCAGGACCAGGAAGGACGAGACTAAAAATAAATGTCAGACACCATGCAAGGAACACACTCAGCTGAGTAGCAGTGTAGAGTCAGGCTGATATCAAAGGTGAGGCAAGACAATAAGTGAGAAAACTAGACAATCAGGATTTAGCCGCTTCTATTATTCTAAAATCATTTCTTAATTCACTTCTCTCCCATAATTTGACTGTATGTCATTTGAAAACAAGGACTTTGACTATTTAGAGTTGTACTCCTAGGAAATATTTTATATTACTGGGCAAAATAGGAATTCAGTAATTACTGAGTGAATGAATGACTAAATTGGAAGGAGCCAACTACAAACATAGCCTGTCAAACAATAAAAATAAACCAATATACCAAACAAGTACACATTCTATTTATTATAAAGTATTCTAAAGGTAGATTCCATAGTGTCTAACTATTAGCTGTGAGGAATTTCTAGTTCTTTTGCTTGACAAGCTGTCAAAGTTCAGACGGGCAGAGCCAATAATGGAGATCATTCTTTCCCAGTGGTTCTCATCCACAACAGGATAACAGTAGGGTTCCCCATAACTACGTAAATCTCCAGGAGGTAGTAATGGACACTTCTATAGGATTCTAAGCTGCTGTATGTTCTAATAAACTCTGTACAATGAATATTTTTAACGCTGCTACTGATGTGTCTTAAAAAGCTTTCTGTTTTATTCAAGAAAAGCTGTTAATCTTGGCAGAATTTTTCTGAATTGAGGAGGCATGGCTGAAAGTCTGCATTTAAGGTTAGGGCTACTGGAAAAGACACCAGAAAAGTCCAGGCACATTGTTTCAGTGATTACTGACCTAACTTAGCATTTCTTATAATTTTGAAAACATATTTTACTGAAATTCTATGTTATTCCCAAAGTATCACAGTGCCAAACACAGAACAAGCAGGAGGGCAGGGCTGGAAGGGACTATTTTAGATTCATTCTTCCTCAAAAGTTAAAACACCAAAGTGAATTACTTTCAAGCATTTATGAAAACAAATATGACTTTATCTGAGGCAAAAATTTTAAAAAAGGATAATTAGTCTGGATAATGATATAATTGTCACTTAATTAGTCAAATATTTACACTATTAAAGATAGTGTAAATTTTTATTTTATACTATAAGTATAAATAGTATTTTATACTATAAGATTTTATAATAAATACACAATACAGGTGTTTTCAAATGAAAAGAAATTTTTATAATATAAGTTCAGTTATTTTTGTGTTGAGAAAAGGCATTCTTGTTTTTATTTTGTTACATTTTTCCCAAAAGTTTTAAATTTAAATAATATTGAAGAGTAATTACACAGGGAAATTTTTCTCGAATGAGGTGACACTAAGGATATACTCTTAATTTCATTAAGTATAATAGAATTATAATTACATAAGAAATTTGCTATATTTTTAATTGTATTTTCTCCATTAACATTTCATCCCCTTATACCCCACTCCTAAAATCACCACACTGTATTCCATGTCCATGAGTCCTTTTTCCTTTTTTGCTCAATCCCTCAACCGGCCCCCCGCCTTAGCCGTCATCCTGCTCTCTTTCTATAAGTGTGTCTCTATTTTGCTTGTTAGCTCAGTTTGCTCATTAGATTCCACATAAGTGAAATCATATGATATTTGTCTTTCTCTCACTGGCTTATTTCACTTAGCATAATGCTCTCATGTCCATCCATCCTGTCACAAGGGTAACACTTTCTTCTTTTTTATGGCCAAGTAGTATTCCATTGTGTAAATGTCCTATAGTTGTTTTATCTACTCACATACTGATGGACACTTAGGCTGCTTCCATATCTTGGAGACTATAAATAATGCTGCAATGAACATTGAAGTGCTTATGTTCTTTTGAATTAGTGTTTTGGGTTCCTTCAGATGTATTCCCAGAAGTGGGGTTGCTTGGTCAAAAGGCAGATCCATTTTTAATTTTTTGAGGTATCTCCATACTGCTTTCCACAGTGGTTATACCGATTTGCATTCCTACCAACAGTGCAAAAGGGTTCCCCTTTCTCCACATCCTAGCCAGCACTTGTTGTTTGTTGAGTTATTAATGATAGCCATTCTGACCGGTGTGAGGTGGTTTTAATTTGCATCTCCTTGATGACTAGTGATGCTGAGCATCTTTTCATATGTCTATTGGCCATCTGTATGTCCCCTTTGGAGAAGTGTCTGTTTGGGCTCTTTGTCTATTTTTTAATTGGGTCGTTTGCTTTTTGGTGTTGAGTTTTACAAATTCTCTATAAATTTTGGATAATAACCACTTATCAGATGTATCAGCAAACATGTTCTTTCATTTTGTATGTGGTCATTTTATTTTGTTGATGTTTTCCTTTGTTGTACAAAAACTTTTTAGTTTGAGGTAGTCCCATTTGTTTATTTTATTTCCCTTGCCTAGGGAAATACATCTGAAAAAATATTGCTACAAGCAATATCCACTATTTTGCTGCCAATGTTTTCTTCTAGGATTTTTATGGTTCTAGGGCTAACATTTAAGTCTTTAATTCATTTTGAATTTATTCTTGTGTGTGGTGTAAGACGGTGGTCTAGTTTCATTTTTCTGCACATATCTGTCCAAATTTCCCAACACCATTTACTGAATAAACTGTCTTTAGCCCAGTGTATGTGCTTGCTTCCTCTGTTGAATATTAATTAACTATAAAGGTGTGGGTTTATTTCTGGGCTCTCTATTCTCTTCCATTGATCTGTCTGTTTTTATGCCAGTACCAGGCTGTTTTGATTACTATGGCCTTATAGTATAGTTTGATATTACGTAGAATGATTCCACCAACTTTGTTCTCCTTTCTCAGGATTCCTGTTGCTATGCTGAGCCTTTTGTGTTTCCATATAAAATTTTGACATATTTATTCTAGTTCTATGAAATATATCATTGGAATCTTGATAGCAATTGCATTGAACCTATAGGTTGCTTTGGGTAGTATGGACATTTTAACGATGTTAATTCTTCCTAGCCGTGAACACAGTAAATGCTTCCACTTATTTGTATCTTCTTCAGTTTCTTTCTTCAGTGTCTTATAATTTTCTGAGTATAGCTCTGTTACATCCTTGGTTAGGTTTATGCCTAGGTATTTTATTCTTTTGAAACTGTTGTGAATGGGATTTTTTTTCTGAATTTCTCTTTCTGTTACTTCATTACTGACATACAAAAATGCAACAGATTTCTGGGTATTAATTTTGTATCCTGTTACTTTACTGAATTCACTTATCAGTTCTAGTAGTTTTTTTTTTGTGGAATCTTTGGGGTTCTCTATGTACAGTATCATGTATCTGAAAATAAAGACAGCTTTACTTCTTCCTTTCTGATTTGGATGCCTTTTATTTCTTCTTCTTGTCTGATTGCTGTGGCTAGAACTTCCAGTACTAAACTGAATAAGGAGATGAACATATATCCCTGTTTTGTTCCTGATCTTAAAGGGAAAGCTTGTAGTTTTTTTTCCCATTGAGTATGGTGCTGGCAGTAGGTTTGTCATAATTATTTAGGTATGTTCCCTCTATTCCAACTTTGCTGAGAGTTTTATTATAAATGGGTGCAGGATTTTATCAAATGCTTTTTCTGCATCTATTGATATGATCATGTGGTTTTTATCCTTCATTTTGTTTATGTGGTGAATCACATTTATTGATTTGTGAATGCTGTAACAACCTTGTATTCCCAGAATAAATCCCACTTGATTGTAGTGTATGATCTTTTTGATGCATTACTGTATTCAGTTTGCTAATATTTTGTTGAGGATTTTAGCATCTATGTTCATCATGGATATTTGCCTGTAATTTTCTTTTTTTAGAGTCTGTATCTGGTTTTGGAATTAGGATAATGCTGACCTCCTAAAATGAGCTTGGGAGCTCACCCTCCTCTTGAATTCTTTTGAAATAGTTTGAGAAGAAGAAGTGTAAGTGCTTCTTGGAATGTATGGTAAAATTCACCTGTGAAGCCATCTAGTCCAGGGCTTTTGTTTGTTGGGAGTTTTTTTATTATTGTTTTAATTTTATGAGGTATAATCTGTCTATTCAGGTTCTCTGATTCTTCCTGATTTGGTTTTAGAACACTGTATGTTTCTTGGAGTTTATCCATTTTTTTCCAGGCTATCCAGTTTGTTGGCATATAGTTGTTCATAATATTATAATCCTTTGTATTTCTTTGATGTCAGTTGTTATTTCTCCACTTTCATTTCTGACTTCACTTATTTGGTTTTTCTCTCTCCCTCTGTCAATGAGTCTGGTTAAAGGTTTGTCAATCTTGTTTATCTTTTCAAAGAACCAGCTCTTGAATTCATTCATCTTTTGTATCTTTTTTTAGACTACGTTTTTTTATTTCTACTCTGATCTTTATTTCTTTCCTTCTACTCACTTTGGACATTGACTGTTGTTCTTTTTCAAGTTCCTTTAAGTGTAGAGTTAGAGTGTTTATTTGATTTTTTTCTTGTTTTTTGAGATAGGCCTATAATGCTATGTATTTCCCCCTTAAGATTGCTTTCCCTGTGTCCCACAGATTTTGGAATGTTGTGTTGTCTTTTCATTTGTGTCAAGGTATCTTTTTATTTCTTTCTTGATCCTGTTGTTGATCCATTCATTTTTTAACAACATGTTATTTAGCTTTCACGTCTTTGGGTGCTTTTCACTTTTCTTCTTGTGATTGATTTCTGTATTCAAAGCATTGTGGTCAGAGAAGATGCCTGATATGATTTCAATTTTCCTAAATTTATTGAGTCTTGTTTTGTGGCCTAACATGTGGTCTATGCTATAAAATATTCCATGTGCACTTGAAAAGTATGTATATTCTGCTGCTTTGGGGTGAAATGCTCTGAAGATATCAATTAAATCCTTTTGATCTAGTGTGTCATTTAAGGCCATTGTCTCCTTGTTGATTTCAATGAACAGTCTTTAGAGCTGTCCATTGAAGCCAATGGGGTGTTAAAATCCCTGACTTGACTATTTCTGTTGCTCTCTCCCTTTATGTCCATCAAGATTTACCTCACATATTTAGGTGCTTGTATGTTGGGTGCATAACCTTAATTAGGGTTATATCCTCTTGTTGGAGTGTTCCTTTTGTCATTATGTAATGTCCTTCTTTGTCCCTTACTGTAACCTTGGTTTTAAAGTCTATTTTGTCAGATATCTGTATTGCTACCCCAGCTTTTTTTTTTTCCTTTCTTTTTGCATGAATGTTTTTTTTCCGTCCCTTTTCTTTTAGTCTGTGTGTCTTTTGATTTGAGGTGGGTCTCTTAGAGGCAGCATACACATGGGTCTTGTTTTCTCATCCATCCATTCATCTACCCTATGTATTTTGGTTTGAGCATTTAAGCCATTACATTTAAGGTGATTATTCATAGATATGTATTTAGGGCCATTTTATTATTAAACTATTTTCCTCTGGTTTTCTTTCTCTTTTCTTCTTCTCTTAAAGCAGATCTTTAACATTTGTTGCTATACTAGTTTTGTGTTAACAAGCTGCTTTATGTTTTTCTTGTCTAGGAAGTCCCATATTTCTCCTTCGATTTTAAATGATAGCCTTGCTGGATAAGTAGCCTTGGTTGTAGGTCCTTGCTTTTCATCACCTTGAATATTTCGTGCCACTTCTTTGTGGTCTGAAATGTTTCTGACAAATAATCAGGTGACAGTCTAATTGGTGTTCCCTTTTATATAACTACCTGCTTTTTCTCTTGTGGATTCTAGGATTCTTTCCTTGTCTTTAAGCTTTGCCATTTTAATTATGATATGTCTTAGTGTAAGCCTCTTTGAGTCCAACTTGCTTGGGACTCTGAGCTTCCTGACTTGTGTGTCTTTTTCTTTTACCAGATTAGGGAAGTTTTTGGTCATTATTCCTTTAAATAGGTTCTTGATTCCTTGCTCACTCTCTTCTCCTTCTGGTATTCCCGTGATTTGAATGTCGTTATGCTTCATGTTGCCAAAGGTTTCTTAAGATCTCCTCATTGTTTTAAATTATTTTTTTCTTTTTGCGGCTCTACTTCAGTGTTTCTTTTTTTTTAAACTTTGTCTTCTAAATCACTGATTCAATCCTCTGCTTCATCTAGCATACTGTTTATTCTTTCTAAGGTATTATTTATTTCAGAAATTGCATTATTTATTTCTGACTGGTCCTTTTTATGATTTTTATGTCTTTTTTCATGCTGTTCAGTATCCTTATAATCATTACTCTAAACTCTAAATCTGATAAATTGCTTGCCTCCATTTCATCTAGTTCATTCTGAAGAAATCTCTTGTTCTTTCATTTGGAGTCTGTTTCTTTGTCTTCCCATTTTGGCTACTTTTTTTGTATTTGTTTCTATGTATTAGGTAGATCTGCAAGGACTCTGGTGCGGATTTGTGTTGAACACTATCTGTGACTGGCCTTGGGCCACCTAGTTGGAGCTATAAGTGATCCACAGCTTTTGGCTCCCTCTACCAGGCCTGAGTATGTGCAGAAAGAACCAGGCTGGGTACCAAGGCTGGCTTTTACCAGCACTGGCCCTGGAAGAGGGTCAGCTAAAGTCTTAGAACTCCTAGAGATCTGCCTCTGCCTGCAGACTTTCTGTTAGGCTTAAAGAGTGAAAGTCTTCCAGCTGTACTTTTCAGCAGCATGGTTTAAGTACCATAGGATGGGGTAGAGTAATTCCTGCAGGTGGGGCTATTGCTTCCCCGCAGGCTGATGCCATTTGCTGGGGGCAGTGCTCTGTCTGAGAAAAACGGCTTCTACAGTATGGGGAATGAGTCAGCAAAGGGATCCTGGTGACTCGTCCTTCAGTTTTCATCCCAGAGCCACCAGCTCCAGACTTTCCTCATGCATCTCTAGTCTACTCTGCCCTCCTTCTGCAGGAACCCACAGTAAGTGGTTGAAAATGGAATTTCTTATGTTGGCCCTTTAAGAAGTTCTCTGCATCTCCAGCTAATTCTAGCTTGGGGTTTAGACCCCACATTTCTCAGGGGGAATCCCAGCCACTAAAATAGTCCTCTGGAACTTCAGCTGCCACCTGTGGTGGCCTAGCCAGCCCTATCACGGCATCTCTGCACTCCCTACCAGTCTGCTTGCGGTGATGTTGCTTCTTCCATCTGTCTGTGGTTATAAGGCTTCTCTCCAGCTAGTGCTCAATTGGTTAATCAGAATGATTTTTCTATAATTTACTTGTGATTCCAGTTTGGTCCTGGGAGAAGGTTAGTGTAGCTTCCACTTACTCCTCTGCCATCTTGGGTCTCGCTATATTTTTTTATAAATATATATTAAAGTATGCAATGTTAAAATGATACGATATAGGTATTTTGTTTAAAATACTTAAGGAAATTTTGGAGAAATAATAGACAAAGCAAGTAGGTCAAAATCATGAAAGCCATTGAATCTGTCTGATGATTTTATAAGGATTTGGTTTATTTTTCTCTTTACATTTGTATGTCTACAACTTTTTTAAATAGTTTTTTTTTACTTATGAAATAAGTCATATGACAACCATAAAAGTCTAATGGCTCACACAAAGTCTAGTATACGGCACAAGGTAGGTGTTACATTTCCGTGCATGTATTGAATAAATTAATGAAAGGTAGACTTTTTCGAACTAGAAAAAACACTTTACAGTATTGATTTAATAAATTTAACTAATATTGTAAAATCTTTTCCAGTGTTAGCTTAGTAAATATATAATGCATTATATTTTTGCTTTTCATTTATTTTTTAAAACAATATATTTTAATCAAAACTCTTAATTTATTTCTAATTCACTAAGATATTGAAACTCAGCTAATGTTGGGCTCATACTTTGCATAAGTTTGAAAGGTAATGAAATGCATGGGAGTGCAAAAGAGTTCCAATCAAAAGCAAGTTTAGATATTCAGAGTGTGGCTTCACTCTCAAATATTGTAAATTTCTAAAATATGACATGTCCAAAGAAAACATATGCAAAAATGTTTCAAAAATGAAATATGATATTTCATATGACCCTCATCTTGATCTTCCTATACTGACAGGTATAATTTTTAATTCATAATATAAATATTTTCTGGCAAAGTCAAATCTTTTCTGTAAAGAACTAGACAATCTTTTCTGTAAGAAACTAGAGAAAAATAAATAATAAAATTAGTATGCTGACCAGCTAAGTTTGATATGTGGTTATCAAGTATACCAGAACCATTGTCCGATTTTCAGGGTTGTTTTTTTTCCTTACGATTGTGTTCTTCTGCAATTTAGCAATTCTTCTGTCCTGCAGTTATCAAGGAAGGAATATTTCCTCTCTGGAGGTGACCCCTGTCCTGCTCAGTGGATTGGATGATTGTATGGTTATAGCCCATTGGCTTTGATCCTGGGATGAAAATGTTCTCCTCTGTCCTGCACAGTCCCTCTCTGTTGTGGAGTCTAATCCTTTGTTAGCAGCAAACACTCTCACTGTGAGGTTGTCAAAATGATTTAGGAAAGGCATATTTTACTGAAATAAGGAGCCCATGGTGTAGCTGGAACTGATAAAAAACCATCAGCAAGCTGACAGATTGCTTTTTATGCGAGATTGGCTTTTAGGTCTTTCGGAGAAAGAAACCTCCATGTATCCACAAGGAAAGCCAATGCATAGTCAAAAGACTGTGATCTCCAACAACAACAAAAAATGTTTCTCCAAGTAGAAAGTTATACAGTTATAAATGAATGAAAGAATGAATGACATATATTGATATAGATCCTCTCATAGAACATTCCATCTATTTTCTTTGGTCATTCAATCACTCATTTATTCTTTCATTTTTTTTTTCCTGATGAGTATTGAGCTATGTACAGGGAATAAAATAGGGAGCAAGAGAGATATTGGCTCTGCCTCCATAGAATTTACATTATATTCATGGATTATGACAAGTGATAAAGTATCAAGTAAAAGGGATATACAGAGAGGTATAGTTCACTGTCATAGTTTGCTGTCCTCCTATCCATTTATCCATTGGATTCCATTTAGAACTGGACCAAAATGAAAAGCATTATGATATTTTTCAGGTAATCGGAGGCAACGTCTACCTTTACACTTCCAGAGCAGGAGAGTTGATTAGAAGGATAAATATCATCAAGGAAATTTATCTTTGTAATCAGGAACCAAAGAGATGACCTAATCATTCATGGGAAATTTGGTCTATTGCCAGTACGGAAGCATGAAAAAAGTTATGGAGGGAGACAAAAAGTGGTTGGATTGGTCATATATCACCACTAAATATAGATATGGTTAAAATACCTATCTGAGTAGAAATTGAATAGTTGATTAATATTCTTTCTGGTGCCCTGATCCCTAAACTACTCCTGGGCACATTCTCGTCCTCATTCCCCTAACAACTCCCCTCTACCTTCTTATTCTATTCTCCAACTTGTCCACCTGAGAGTCAGAGTGTCACAAAACAAGACATTATTACCATATACCAATTATTTCTGCATGTGTTCTCACCGTCTTCCTTATTTTATTCTACAATAAAGATTGTCATCTCTAAAAGAGAACGGAGGAACCTGTTGTGTTTAATAGTGCCTTTGCTACACTTTTCATGATTTATTGGTCCTCTATGTTTATTGAAAAAATCCCTGTCTTATATTCACCTAACAGCAAAAAAGTGTTGTCAGCTGATCAGAAGATGTAACCAATGAATAATAGTTTACAGGCAAAGAGTAGATATTTAGAGACACAGAGAAGAGGAAAGGAGGAAAAGAGAACAAGAAATGGACTGAAACAAAAAACTTCGATAACATAGATCCTAGAAATTCTGAAGTTATTTTTGTCAAATTTAAATCTGTCACCTCAGAGAAAGTTACAAACCTATACAATGCATATTAAAAACATGTAATATCTATCTATTATGTTTCATATACTGTAAGAAAGTTGCTTGCTTTGGTGAAGAAAACCAGGAGAAAGAAGTAAGAAAAACAGGTGTTGTTGGAGGTCTATAGTTATAGTTCTGGTTCTACTACTATTTTCCTGTGTGGTCTTGAGATAATCACTTAGCATCTTTGATCTATACTGGCCTCATTTATAAAATCAGGATGATAACAACTCTGAGGAATACTGGGAAAATTAAATAATAATATATGAGAAAATACCTTGGATAAATTCAATACAAATTATAAATACAGGACTTTAATAAAAGAGAAAATCTTGCAGATCGGATGAGAGAATTTGATGAGCACACTATATCTATTATTCAAGTTTTTTTTCATTTTTCAGGTAGTTTAATCTTATTTGCCAAAATAAAACATAATGAATTTGAGAAAAAGTATCCTGGTAGTACCTCTTTAGGAATGGAGGTGAGGTGTTTTATAACCTAACGCCAGTCCTCTGAACAGACTACCTCTAGCTTTCATAGGTGGAGGTGTGTGAAGTTTTGCCAGTGACATTAGAAGGCAGGTCTTGATTCTTTCCCTTAATACTGATCTCACAGCTCTCCTACAGTGAAAAAACACCTTGGAACCCTACACACAGCTCTACAAGCGAAGGAAAACTTTCTGGGGAATAGGATGCCACTTTTTAGTTTATTTCCTGAATGAGAGAAGAAAACCAAAGTGGAGCTGGCAATGTGCATGTTATTTTTGTCTGAACTCAGTTTTTATTCATTCAGAGACGATGATGAGACAATCCAGCCACGTTTCCATGCCCTACCCACATTTACATAGAAGGAAGCTTTGTCAATTTTATTTTGTTTGAAAGCCCAGAAGGCCAAGAACAACATGTTCCCACAGAGTCATCTTGTTAGAGATGCATGGGCTGACCTAAAAGACGACCAGAGCTTTCACATTCTATTTGAGTTGGCCAGATACTGAAAGTTCAACCATTACAGTGAGTTTCATGTTTTCAGCCTATTTCACAATAGATTCCTCAAACTGCAAAATAACATCTGCTGCTCTAGCCCCAAATATATGCTAATTGATGTTAAAGAGATTTCTGCCTGGGCCAGATGCAGCTCTTGCGATTAAACCCATCCGCACATTTCTGTAGGCAGCCTGTTTTCCACAGAGGGCTCTCAGTCTCGCTGAAGGGTGAATGGAGCTTAATGCAACACTATGCTGAAGTGATGCCATTTGTCAGCTTGCTAAATCTTATTAAAAAAATACAATTAAGTCAGTTCCCTGAAAATTTAAACTTTTTCTTTTTCCGCACAACCAATCTTAGAGGTAATCATCCTATCAATTTATTTTATACTTCAACCAGTTTTTTTCATCTTCTCTTTAGTGTAGGACTAATAGCAATTTTTTTTCCAAAAAGGAGGGATATTCAAAGAGATTCTAGAGGATTAAACGAAAATAAGTCATAGTTTGTGGAGTTTAGGGCTGCTTCATGTAAGTAATAAGAAAATATTTTGAAAATAGGAAATGACATTATAGTCATTCTTAAAACAGAGAGACTCTACAATAACATTTACACAATGGACTACACAAGAGAGCTATAGATGACTTTGTTCTGTTTTGATGTGGGAGGACTTATTGTTTCATGTTATTTGGCTCTTATTTGGGACTTCTTGCTGTTTGGGCTCTCATCTATTCATTTAACAAGAATTTATCATGTACCTACTATTGTCAGGCATGACGGGAGCAAATAATGAAAAAAATAAAGTCTCTAGTCTCAAGGAGTTTGCAACTCTATTTATAGCAAACAATTACAAGACCAAAAAGTATGAAAAATATGACAATAAAGAAATATGCAGGGTATTGTGGTAACAGGAGAGTAGCATTGATAAAAGTCATTTATTAAAAGTGTCCTCTTGTATTGATGCGGTTTAAAAAAATGACGACAACCACCTATAACAGCTTCCCAAAGGCCTCAATTGTGTATGAATCATCACCTCCCCCAACAACTCCCCACTGTGAAAATCAGGCACACTGTAAATGAGAAAAAGAATAAGACTGGAAATGTACCCCAGATTCAATCTATGATTCATGAGGAAATTGGACATCTGAAAATTGAATTGACTCATAGAAGAACCCATATAAAACAGGCTCATAGGAAAGCCCATCTAAAGTATTTTCAGAATTGACCAGATACTCTTTGTAAAGAACGTAGAGACATTTCATTGATGAATAAATAAGTTGGCATAAACAACAAAGCCTGCATCCCTCAGGGGGGAAAAAGGTGCCTATGTTCAGGAGTAGAGATAAAAAATCCTAATAAACATGAACTCTGTCCTGTTGTATAATTGTGGGTGTGGCAGGGAGATGGCTTGGCAACAGTGACATCCAGGTGTCCTCTAAACACTGCTGATTTGGGAGAACTATACTGTGCACTGGGATCCTAGACTCAAAAGAAAAAAAATGACCATAGGGAAGGAGTTAGCTGGATGCTATAGTGATTACTAGTTCAATTTTCTGTCTGAGTCAGATTCTGAGAGCAACACCGTGAGAGAATTTTCTCTCCTTGTCACTCCTAATGGGTTTATATTTGGGCCTAAGCCAGCAGTGGAGAACTGGGCAGATGGTGTTATTTAGAGAATAGTTGCTGATTTATTTTCCAAATAACTAAGATCCTGTGGAAAACAACATTTGTAAACTAGCTTGTAAGTGGGGAACTCCATGTACAAGAGGATATTTTTGTTGTTTGGTTTCAATCATCTCTGCCTGAAGATTTCAGGAAGTACCTCTAGTTAAAATTGTATCTATTTTATATTTATATATATCCACCTTATTTCTTTGGGGATATACACAAATATGTGATATAGGAACAAATGTCAAGTTAAGTTAGGACCCCTTTTTTGGCAGGTCAAAGAATGTTTCCCTGTTGTTGTTTTTTTACCCCTATTCCGAAATACAATTATAAATCAGCTAGGATATATCAGGTCAGGAAAAAAAGTGGACTAAATACACATTGTAACAAGCCAACCTCCCAACCATAAACCCACATGTTTGGAAGAGCTTCAAAGTGCCCCCTGAAGCCTTTGACCAAAGCCTGGCAGCTCCAAAGAGGAGCTCAGTAATGGGGACAAAGACTGCCAGATGCATGGTGTGTCAATGCCAGCAAAAGTGAGCTGGCAGAAAGAGCAGCCAGCAAACCAACAGTGCCAAGATATAGAGGCCAGATTTGTGGGAGGCAGGGAACGGTTTCCAAGAGAGCAAGATTGTTTTGAATCACTTGTTGTAGTGTTATCCTTAGCTTTGTTCTCTGTGATGGCGTGTGGGTAGTTTAATCTTCCGTCCATTATTCCCTGCGACAAGTTAAAGAGCCAGAGAATCTGAAGTGACTTATTTCCAAAGAGGGCGGGGACAGGCCTTAACATGAGAGTAAGAAAACCATATCCACATGGGTTGGGGAGCCCACATCTCCAGATGATGCATCCCAGTGGGCATAAGGTTTTTGATGCACTAAATTCTAGCAACTGGCAATGAGGTATGTCTAAGATGCAATTTAAGAAGCCAGAACCAACCTTTCATTTATTTCAGTTAATTTCTTTATTTCTCATTCTGGACCTTCTGTTTCCAAATGTTCTTACACTACTTCCTGGTACAGGGCAGTCTCTCTAGTTAAGTGAACGGAATAGTAAATCATTGTAGTAGTGATTGCAGCAGTAACGGCTACCATTTATTAAGCAGCTGCTACATTCCAGGTTCTGCACCAGGCATTTAATCATCATGACCACCATGGAAAATAGATATCATGATCCCTGTTTTACAGATTAACATCTGCAAGAGATTGGAGTTCAATAGAGATACAGACAAGTCAATAGGCAAGAATCATCCATAGATAAATGCTTTGGTGGCAAGGTACAACAAGCTATGAGAGTACCCAAATGAGTCATTTAGCTTAAATTTGTGGGGAAAGTGAGGCAGTGATTAGTGGAACATTATTGGAGGGAGTCACATTTACATGGAAAAATGAAATACAGAAGAAGCAGACTATGTAAGAATAATGTAAGAAAAAATAAGTAAAAATTAACCAAGCAATGGGAATGGGAAGGGCATCTAGGAAAACGAGACCACTTATGCAAAAGGTTTGAAACAAAAGAGATCACACCAGCTCAAAATGGCTAGAACATAAGGTGTGATGGGACCATAGTGAGCGGTGAAACCAGAGAAATAAAGCAGACAATTTTCCAAAATGCCTCTTTGCAGCCTCCCTTTTCTGCTAAAATTTCTGCCTATAGGACTTCCTATAGGATTCAATCCAAATCCCTTAGCTTGTCATTCAGTCCTCCCCAGTATCTGGAAACACATTATTGTTCCATTTAATCACAACTACATCCTCAACACTCAACTCTACCCCTACACGTGCAACATCATTTCTATCTTCTCACTTTTCTCTTGTTCTCTCCAACTAAATATTCTCTCTGGATAACAGCCCATATATTGTACTTTCTTAAAAACCCAATTGAGAACTTTTTCCATTTTTTAAAAAAGATTTTATTTATTTATTTTTACAGGGGGAAAGGAAGGGAGAAAGGCATAGAAACATCAATGTTTGGTTGCCTCTTGAACGCCCCCTAATGGGGACCTGGCTTACAACCCAGACATGTGCCCTGACTGGGAATTGAGCCAGCCACCATTTAGTTCACAGGCTGGTACTCAATCCACTGCGCCACACCAGCCATAGTAAGAGAACTTTTTCCATCTTAAAATCAAATAAGCAAACTTTTAATTGACTACTACTTCTGTCTTTTATTGATATCTGGGATGCATATATTCAGTAAATTGTAAATGCAGAAACTTAAGAGGATCCCAAAATCATTTGGACCAACTGACTCATCAGATATATAAACTGAGTGCAGCAGAAAGAAAGAGCTGCTACCCTTCGCAACAGCATGGAAGGAACTGGAGAGCATTATGTTCAGTGAATAAGCCAGGCAGTGAAAAGACAGGTACCATATGATCTCATCTATAAGGGGAACCTCATCAACAAAACAAACAAGCAAGCAAAATATAACCAGCAACATTGAAATAAAAAACAAACTGATAGTAACCAGAGGGGAGGAGGAAGCAGATTACAGGGGGAAAGAAGGGGAAGGGTCATCAAGGAAAGTGCATAAAAGATCCATCAACAAAGCCAAATAGGGGAAGGATTGAGGGTGAGAGGTGGGGATGGATGGGGCTGGGAAAGGGGGTGGTAGGAAAATGTTGACAAAAACAAAACAAAACAAACAAATAGATAGGGGGAGGTTTAGAATAGTATAAGAAATTGAGAAGCCAAAGAACTGATATGTACAACCCATAGACATGAACTAAGAGAGTGGGGAATGATGGGATGGGGTGCAGGGCGGTGGGGATAAAGGGGAGGGAAACAATGGGACAACGGTAATAGCATAACCAATAGATATACCAAAACATAAAAATAAAAATGAAAAAAAAATCCGGAACCCCAAATAAATAAATAAATGGAGTGCCCCTACATTAAATTGACTTTACTAGTCTACTCCATGCAATCTAACACTTTATCTTACACTCATGATTGCTAAGCTCGCAGGCCTTACCCCTGTTATCAAAGTGACACTCCTCAGCCCTGCCTGCCACTTCTTTGGTACTCTGCTCAATGCCCAGCACTCTACTGAACTGAATTCAAACTGAATCAAGTTGCAGTTTTAAAATTCACTTAGGCTCATCATTTCAAGAAAACTAATGTTACATTATTTGAGGATTTAGACATTCATTTTAGATTTTTTTTTTCAAATTTGGATTTTCACGTGTCTTATTTATTTTTTCCAAGGGGGTACAACTAGTCAAAATAGATTGAGACCATATTCATGACATTACGCAGGGTCCCCATGTCTTAAAACCTTGCTGAACTATTCCCATCTTAGATATGGATAAAGGCACAGGCTACCGCTCAGCTCACTGCTTCTAAATATGAATCACAATTCTATGAGTCTTTAGAATTTGATATTCAGCAGTCACGAAGCTTCACAGCATGGCAGGACCTTCCTTCCCCTCCTGAGTTAATTTACGTGTGATCGAAGCAGCTGTCAGGAATTTCTTGTTGCCTAGAGCGTGGAGAAGGGAATGTAGTCCTCTGGGCATTCCTGATAAAAGTGAAACCAAAAAATAAATAAGCAAAATGATATAAACTTTTATAGATGCTCTCTTACATATAATGGAGTATCCATATGTTTTTTCTTAATTTTTCAATTCTTAATGACTCATTAAAGCCATTATTCTATTCTTTTTCAATATCAGGATGAAACCATTTAATATTCTATTCCATCTATATTACCTATAATTGTTGCTCTGGTAATAAAAAATACCCAAGTACCAGATGTTGTTTTACAAAGGAATTTATTTATTACTGACTCATTTATATTACCTCCTAAAGTGTTTTTTAATCAAATTTATTTATATAGGGGATATTTCAAACCAAGTCATTTATCTCTTTCAGTATAAAGAGTCATAGCCAACTTCAATAGCAAATGTCATTTCCTAGACCAGCAGCTCACACATGCTCAATACAAATGTTATAAATAAGTACATAAAGTTTTACAGTGTTTAATAAAAGCTTAATAGTTTGCTGACAAGCTTGTTTCCAATTTCTTGATGTAGTTCATTTCCAGAGTGTCTGGACACATGTAGAAATGATGCCCTTTAAACACTGCCAACTTTTTATATCCACCGCACATACCTTGTCTGAACTGTTAAGGAAGAAAAAATCCCATAAATCAAGATGACATGAAGGGGGGAAGAAACAGCTTTATGCAACAGGAAAACAATTTGCCCTTCCTACCAAAATATCCTAAACAAACAGCCGAAGAACCAGTTCTAAAGGATAAAAATATTGTTTAAAAGTTTTCCTCTTTCAAATATTTTTGCTTAAAACAACTTCCACATAAATGATATTTGACTGGTGTAAAGATTGTGAAAAGATGCACTTCTTTATACTGTGGTTAGGACTTATAAACCTTAAAACCTCGAAGCTATTTAATATTCATATTTAACTCAGTTCGAATAACCTGGCAGGTTGTAGGTCACAGTAAAATGTGTGCAAGCTTCCACTTATCTATTTTTTTCTTAACAATGGTTTGGAGCCAAATGAGCAGCCTCACTACTGAAATAGGGTTAAAACCACCTGAGCAGATCAAACCAGGAAAATTATCCCCTCTTTGTACATTCAATGCAGCTTAGAATCTAAGGTGCGAAGGTCCAGTAACCTGACAGTGCTGATCAAGCGGAGAAAATCGGATCGCACCTCTACGACAGCCTGCTTGCAGAGGGAAACTTGTAGGCTAATCTATGAAAAGAATAAAGGGTGGATGCTGTGCCTCAGGATAGGGAAAAGCACTGGGAGGACAAGTTCACCAACTGTGATCTTACTATTTTTCCTAGGATTTGAAAAATTCTCAAAAACCCACAAGGAAACTCTAGTGAAAGTGAAAGAATCATTTAAAACTGTAGTAATTATCTTAAAAATATATGCCAAAATAGTTTTATGGGTGATGGGGTGGGGTTTAGGGATGTATACCTCTCACAAATAATACTTCATTGAAGCCAATGTTATTTTGATTAAATGGGAAATATAAATGAAAAAGAGGCACTGGCAAATTATCTATCTGTAGCTAGCTAGCTAGTTAGATAAAAAATTGGTAAGGCTGAAATAAGAAAATGTCAGAGACTGGGTGACTTCAATAACAGAAATTGACTCGCACAATTCTGGAGACCAGAAGTCCAAGATAAAGGTGGTAGCAGGTTGGATTTCTTCTGAGGCCCCTCTCTCCTTGGCTTGCAAATTGCCATCTTCCCTTTGTCTTCATATGATCTTTTCTCTATTTGTTGTCTGTGTCCAAATCTCCTCTTATTATTATAAATGCACCAGTCAAATATCCATATGACCTCATTTTTAGTTTTGTTATCTCTTTAAAACCCTATCTCTAAATGCTGTTGCATTCTCAGGTACTGGGTGTTAGGACTTAAACATCTAAATTTAGGGTTAGGGGGCTGAAGGGTGACACAATTCAATCCATAACACTAGCTATGTACAAAATTGAAGTGGAGACTCGAAGTAGCTTATATAGGTAATTTGAGTCCAATTATTTTTGCTTACTGCTTCACAATAATTGAGGCAAATATACAGATGAGAGCTTAAATTGTATTGTATAGTGTCCAATACACTCTCGTTTTGCTTCTCTGTATGCCAGTACATTATTTCCAGTGCTGTCTATAGCTATTTCATTCTTTTACTCTATAAGATTGTATGCTTCTTGATACTAAAACTACATAAATGCCCTTAAATAATTAGAATCCTGTTTTTTTTAATCTGTGGAATGCAATCTATGAAACAATTTAGTTAGTGGTAGCTATTGTTTAAAAATACTAAAAATAGTAGAGTGTGTAAAATAATAAAATGATGAGTGTAGAAAGGATGTCAGGGAATGTGGTGAAAGAAAAAAAAAAAGAGAAAATTGCAGAATCAACTTTTTCAGAACTCTGGAAATTAAACAAAGCCTTTCAGCAAACCAAGAAGGCAGCCGAATCTTGGTAAAAACAGGTCACCTTGTGGCTTTTTACCTTTCCTTATTTTCTATCCTTCTGCCCTGCTCCTCCAGTAGCCTTGCAAACCAGCAGCCTCAGCCATAGGGAATCCTGCAGACTACCCACTAGACAGGGCCCAAGGAGGATGGAGCTCTTTCCAACCACATTCCCAGAAAATTGTCACTATTTGACCTATTCAATAGTTCCCTGGAAGAATCCACTCACACGGCTGGCTGTTTGTTACATAATTGGAGTTTGCTTATTTAAAACGGCCTTTTCCCCAGGAACATGTTAAAAACAATCAGAGGCAATTGTTGAACATCAAAGATGCCTCAGCCGGTAGATAAAAATTAGTGCAAATGATAAACTAACAAAAAAGCTTAAAAAAAAAAAGTTGAGAAGTAATGTTCATTGGAAGCTCTGGAAAGCTTGGATACCTTTCTAGGAATCTAGAAGGCTGCAGGTACAAAGAACTGTGTGCATGTCCCAGACTGGGCATATTCTCAATGAGAGAGCTGAGAGCCTAAACTCTCACCTCTGGCTTACCATGGGTATCTGCACAGCAGAAAGCTATATGCCCCAAAACCCACAGGCCTCCTACAAAAACCAGGGAGCTATGCACTTTAAAATGGTAAATTGTGTGGCATGTGAATTATATCTCATTTAAAAAACACATATATAGTTTACATATAAATAAAATATTTTAAATATATAATTAATATATAAATATGTTATTTATATAATATTTATATGTAATTTAAATACTATAATATTTATATCTATATATAGTTTATATATACATATATAGTTTATCTGAAATTTTAAAATAAAAGTAGGCAGCATTGATACAATGTTGACTGAAAGAAACCAGCTACTCCATTCACATGACATTCAAAAACAGGCAAAACTAGTCTATGCTGATAAAACTCCAGATTATCAGTTACCTCTTTGTGGAGTTTTGTATAAGGAGACATAAGGGAGCCTTCTTGGAACCTAGAAATGTACCATGCCTTGATAGAGGCTGTTGGAACAGAGAACGTTACACACCCCCATGTACAAAGTTATCAAGTTGCACACTTAGGATTTGTGTGTTTTACTGTAGGAGTTATATATACCTCAATAAAATGAAAAAAAATTAAATATAATGAGTGTATCTACTGTTTTGTCAACACTTGGCTTTAGTTGAATATACATGTATGTGTGCACTGGGCCTTGATATAAAATATATTTATTTCTGTGGGCATGAGCAAAGTGTTTGAAAATCCTAAACAAGAATATTAGAATTCTATGGGTAACCTGACATGCTTTGAAATATGAACAACTTGCTAATCATGTACACTTCTTGGAATACAATGACAATAAAATACAAACTGTGGAAAATGTTGTCCAAATAAATAAATCAACCCCACAATACTTCAAAATATTCAAACCTCATTACCAACATTCCGACCCTAGCTTCAATCACACTTTCTTCATGAAACTCCCTTCGCTTCTAAAGCTATAAGTGACCTCTTACTCTTCTAAATCTCACATTTGTTGTTGGTATCTATTTTATAGTATATGTATATATACCTGATATATGTATATATAATATATGTTTCCACACCCATCTAACATTGACCTTGCATAGTATTCATGTACTGCTTTCCTTTCCTGATTGTAAAATCATAGATTCTAATAATTATATTTTTCTTTTCTCTTTCCAATAAAGCTTGGCACAGTAACTTGTACTTAAGAGAACTGCATAAAAGAGTAAATAAGAAATTAAAGTATCAATTAATGTAGTGACCTTTGAAATATATGCCTTAGAAGTTCAAAGCAGATATATAATAAAATGAATAGAAAATGTAACATTTAGGTACAAATAAAAGCTCATCAAACAATATGGAAGTAAAAGAAAGGTATATGTTTGTGGAAATCATGTATATGTGTGTATACAGAGGTGGGAAAAAGTAGGTTTACAGTTGTTCAAAAGGAAATAATACAAATAAATAATACAATAATTAATAATATAAGAAAAGAAAAATATAAGAATAAACTCTTACGTTTTGCATACTCACAACTGCAAACCTACTTTATCCCTCCTGTATTTATGTGATATATATATATATATATACACACACACACACACGCACACATGCAAACACACACACACATGCATTTACACATATATATGTGTTATATAATCTATTGAGCAAGTATCTGAACATTAAAATTATCATTCGCCAGCAGGTCAACATGATTACCAAATTCAGAGCTCAAAAGTCCCCCTTTCTATTCCGTATGTCACATATGGGCTGCAAAACAAAATCCAGGGTTCACTAATGTCAGAGAAAGCTGGGGAAAGTCAATGAGTAAACAGTAATTGCATCCCAGAATCAGAGCAAAGAATTTTGACCCTTTGTGGAACAAGGCAAGCAAGCCCTTATCATCACTTGGCTTACAGACACTCAGAACATTTTGGAAATAGTAGAACTGAACCATGTTTCTGAATCAAACAATTTTTTTACTTACATATTTTCAAAAAATAGTAATAATAAAATCTGTCTCCCTCATTGAACCAGAGCCTTTAGGTGATATTTTTGATGACGACAATAAATCACAAAATATAGATAGGCATAAAACGTGTATTTCTTCAGGGCTGTGCCTTTTATAGGCACTCATGTGTTGGCAGTTTAAACTGTGTTCTCTCTCCAGTTGGTTACTGTTCCTACTCTTTGCTGATTGACCGTAATTGATGACCAGTAGGAGGTGAACAACCAGAAAGTGAGACGGCACAACCTCAAGCAGCAATGAGGTAGCACTTCAGGTTTTTTCCAGGTCTTAAGTTATCTGATCTTTATTTCAAAGGTACACATGAAACTGCTCAATCTTAGCCACAGGAAGAACAATTATTTTTGAAAAGCAGAATTTTTAAAAAATGTATAACTAATGAAAATCTCAGGTATTATTTACTCTTTGCATTAGTATAATCTTACTAAAAGAATTCTTACTAAAGAAATTAATTTAAACTGCTTAAATTAAGCCATGTAAATCTGAAATTGGGCATTTTAAACATTCTAGATTAAGGCATGTGAACCTGCTGCTCGGCTGAATTCTTTTCCACCAATTTGAGTAAACAATAACAGATTAGCTTTCCTAAACTCCAGTACCTCACTTCACAATCATAGAATTTGTAATTTGGAAAAAGTAAGATACGGTGTTCATGGATGATTCTTTTCAGTGTGCATAACACCCAATCATTAGTTTATTTAAAAAAAAAAAACAAGAAGAGTAGCAAAAATAAAAGCAGTTTTCATTGTTTTTAATACTTGCTTATGGAAAATAAGGTCTAGACAAACATGTTTTAAATATGCCTTTGACAGTGCTGAGAAAGCAACTCTCTACATTTTAGACCCGTGACCTGATGGGAGGGAATGTGGAACGTGCATCGACTACTTTAATAATTGGCCCATTTTGGAATAACCTTTGTGACAAAGGTGGCTATTTTTTAACTCTAGATGGACTGGAAAGCTGAAAACATGACACAGTTTTAATTTAAAGACCCAAAGTGATATGTCCAGAGTTGGCTGATCGGACAGGAACAATACTCTGAAAAAGTTTCAACAGTGATAAGGTACCAGCAGTAGCCCTGAGAGGGAGTCAAAGGCTGATAAATTCAATTTGTCAGAAGTAAACAGGTCCAATGTGGCTTCCTTCTCTGCCAGACAAACATGGTCAGCATGGCTGGGATCACAAGTCTAACAAACTGGTAACTTCTGCATCTGAAACCTAGCCTGCTTTACTGTGTGCCCAGGCTATGATTATACATGTTTCCATGTCTGCGTGATGAGGAATCCAGGTGGAAATGGCCTGCTCTAGGTGGTATAAAGCTTATCACATACTTGATTCTGTTTGAGCTATTCAGAGAATGAACTATTACCATGGCCCTAAAGAGTGTGTCTTTAATTTGCCAGTCTGAGAGCTTCCAAGTGGTAGACCAGATTTTCTAGACCACTGACAACAGCCCATGAGACAGTAGAAGTGTAGCAAGATTTATCAGGGGGAAGATTGACCAGAGCTGTGAGGACTGCCTTGAGCTTGCCCACCAACAGGATTAACCGTGTTCACTTTTGGCCTCACATAGCTGACCTGGAGGCTGAACAGTGGCAGCAGCCCAGTGGATGCCATCAGGTGTCAACCTAACCAATACAACTGAATTACAGGGCACCAGGCCCAGTTATTTAGGGGAACCTCTGTGAATCTAGGGCCCCTTTGTTCTTGCTGCTTTACTTTGGGCAGTGGAGTGGAAGATCATTTTCTCTCAAAAGAAACAAAATTTACTTTTTCATGTAATACTGAAATGACACTACGGCCAGCTTAGCTGCATTAATGAACATGCCATTTCTATTTGACTAATGAGGCATATCAGGTCCTACCCACCTTGTTAGTCATCAAGTTCAAGTTGACTCACCAGGGAATAGGGATGTCAAGCTGGAAAGTCACAAGGGCTCCATGAGTTAGACATTCAGCTTCAATAAGAGCTTAGTGTTAGCATTTCAAAAGGGTGGCTTATCAGGCGGAAGGCACTGTTTCACTGGAAGAATGGCCTTTCCGAATACTCCTGCTGTCTTTGTATCTTTAAAATTATGTTTTTTCTTTCTCCTCCTGGGATTTTTTTATTGTTTCTGGTAGAGCACCTGGAGGAGAAAATGTATGAAGCAGTCCCTGAGTGAGAGAATCCCCCCTGGCACTGATAAGACTAGGAAGCTCAGGCATCTAACACACTGTTCTATTAAACATCCAGATGTACAAGCCACAGAAAACACGACGTTGAGTAACTTTAGTAGGTGCCACTAACAATATCCCTTTAACATCCCTTGGAGACTGTAAGCCCCATTACAACTCCATCCGTTAAAATCAAGCCACACTTTCCCCTAATGGAGCATAGACCAACAAATCCATGAGTGCATGGGTTAGGGCCACAGAAACAGCTGCCAGGAGACCAGATCACCTCCCAGCAAGGAGTGTATGACAAGCAAGGCAGCAGAAGGGGCTGTCTTACAGGAGACAGGGGAGTGGCTGGAAGACATTTTTCTTCCCTTGGTTCCTTCCTCCAAAGTGGGGTTCCAAGTGCAGGGGGGCTCTCTTCCCTGCGCACCTCCCAGCACTGGAATGCCTGGACTCGAAGGCTCTTTTCTGGCCCCTGCCCATGCCACTGTGGCCCCAGACCTCACAGCCCTCAGCTCCTTCGGCCACTTCACACCCAGCGCTCTGCCCTCAGTGCCAGCTAGGTGGGACTACAGCAGGTACACAAGCACAGCTGGCTCTGCACTATTAGAAAGAGTTTGCCATTAATTTTATGGTCCAAGAAGCAACTCATTCACAGTTCAATAAAACAATAAAACAAACTTCAAATATGTTTGGTCCAACCATGGCTTTTGTCAAATAACAAGGTCATCATTGCTCACCCAATGAATTCCAGCTCTGCAGATCCCTCAGCTCCATAACCACAGCCACTTTGCCTTTCAGAGGGAGCTGCGGGCTGATTACCCCATTGTCGTGGAAACACACTTTCCTTTTCGGGTCTGGAGGAGAGTGAGCAATAACCAGGGCACCTTCTGGGCAGCTCGTTTCCCAGTTGCCTCTCACCAGCTGCCTCATTAACAGATAGGACAAGGAGAGACGCTTACTCTGCCTCCCCATGCTTGCCCGTGACTTGAACCCCAGAGAGGCCTTCATATTCCTGAACCCAACCTTTGGGGTTTGTCTTTCCTCCACCAGAAATCCATATGTCTTTCAGTGCCCTACCCTTGTTGCCAAAACTTTTGAGTCTAAGATTTTATTTCACTTTTCTTACAAGCTAGTAAACGGGTGTTTCACTCTTTCAAGGACACTGGAGAAGATGCAAGTCTCCTGAGTCAGAGACAAAAGCGCAGAAGGTGGCATGAGCATCAGTATGTGTGCTTCGGTTCCCCTTAACCCCAAGTTCCATGGCCACTGCCATGCTGCACTTACGGGCTGGGCTTGCACTGCATCTGAGGGATGCTCAGGGGCCTCACATCCTAGAGCAAGTGGGAAGCAAGCCTGCCTTTTTTCCTGAAGGAAAACGTACTCCTCTGCTCCAGCAAGGTTACAAACACCCCACTACGAAATGGCCCGGGTAAAGAACAATCAGGACTTTGCATTCAGGATACACTAAGTAAGAACCAGTAGGGACATGAAGGTGCCATGGTGATTACCTTTCCCAACATGACCACTTTTGGACCACTGATTATACACCAGATACTCTGCTAAGTACTTTTCCGGCCTTATCTCATTTAACCTACATGGCAGCTCTATGTGTCAGCTACCATTAACATTACCCCCATTTAATGAATGAGAAAACCGACACTCATAAAATCTAACAAATAGGCTGACCTTGGCTGGTGGGTCTCAGTTGTTCGGAGCATCAACCCATAAATGGAAGGGTAGCAAGTTCCCTTCTAGGTCAGGGCACATGACTAGGTTGTGGGTTTGGTCCCTGGTCAGGGCATGTATGAAGAAACCACCTGAAGTTCTTCCCTCACATTGGTCTCTCTCTCTCTCTCTCTCTCTCTCTCTTGCTCTCTCTCTCTCTCTCTCTCTCCCCCTTCCCCTCCCTCCTTCCCTCCCTGCCACACTCTCTAAAATCAATAAGCTGTCCTTGGGTGAGGATTAAAAAATATCTAAGAGGCTGAATTTTCATAACTATAAGGAGAGAAACTAACATTGAAACTCAAGTCTCACACCAACATCCATTATCTTATTCACTGTGTTAACAATGTCTCTCAAGTCATAGACTCGGGATAGTGCCACATTCTTCAGAACATTTTAATAGATACAGACTTACCAGGGTGGGACACTTACATAAAGACATTTCGATAACCAGCCAGTTTAAATACAAACACTGGGAGCGAAGATGAAATTACCTTAGGCAACATTGACAGTGGTTGCCTGCTCTGTGTGGATGCAGCTAAAATGTCCACGTGACATCTGGGAAGGTAAACATTAGCCTTGGTTTGCAGCAGGCCACCCTGGCGTATGCCTGTTGTTCCAATGCATTTGTTAATAATGCTCCCACGGAGGAGCATGCTTTTTACTGGGAGGGCACTTTTCTTCAGAAATCATTGAATAAATAAGAGGAAAGGACTAATCGAAAATTCTGTATATCAAAAAAGCCTTTTCAAACTTTTTATATCAGAATAGTCTTCAGAGGGATGTGGTTTGAGAGGGTTAAAGGCCTGCCCCACAGCAGTAGCCTGAGGGAGCAGAAAAAAAAAGATAGCTCAGTTTTGGTGAGAGAAGAAGCGGAAACCAAAACATGGATGCTTTTTGGATAGGATTTTAGATCCAAGAGTTAGACAGCCAAGGAGGAAGCCCAGGAGGAGAATGAAAGGGAGAAAAAATTGGGACAACTGTAATAGCATAATCAATAAAATATACTTAAAAAATTAAAAAATATATTAAAGAGGTTCCACATGAGGATCTAGAGTTCCCAAGGACGACTAGAAAGGAAGGGTGGAGAGGCAAGGAAAACAGGAGTGGTGACTCAGAAAGACAAACGAATAATTAACTTCGCTTGGTTTTCATGCTCAGAGAGTCATGATTTACTTCTCGAAAGGGCATCTGGCTCCCACTCATTTCCATATTGACGTTGACATTCCTTATATTTGCTTATCTTTCTGGGGTAATCATTCAGAGTGCCAACCCCTGTGAATTTCATTAGGCTTGCTCTGAGGAGTAACCCTTCTGAGGATAAAATGTGTGCTACTTCAGGGTGTACATAACTGCTAGAATCAAAGTATCATAATATACATATAGGTAAACACAGTTGGATCAGTAACAGTAAGCCAGAAGTTCCAAAGTATTTAGACTATTCTATTTAACCCTTGGGCAATTGCCTGACCTCTTTACCCCAGTTTGCCCATAGTTAAAATGAGGCAAATCAATTCTCTCCTGCTGTGTTTCATGGAAGTATACATTAGATACATTTTAAAGAACTATGCAGGAGTTCAATATTATAACACTGAACATATGGAACCTTCCTAGGTGAACTTCAATATTCCATTATTTTTTTTAATGTAAAATTTCACTTCAATTACCCCTCCTTTGTACCATCTCCCTTACAATGTTATCATTGTACATGTTCTGAAATTAACAGACTTCCTGCTGAAGCACAGATAGCAGATAAGGCAGGGATATGAGCTCTAAAAAGAATAAGAGCCTATACACAAAAGACTTTTACTCCCAGAGGTAAGAAAATTCAGCTTCATGAATTGGCAAACACCCAATACATCATTCAGCATACCTATATATTATCTGGGCTCATTCCTGCAAGCCAATTAAATGGTGAAAACTTCCTTCTGGAAATTAATTCTATTTCTTTTCATATCGTGCATTGAATTTTCTCTCTTTATAGTGTACTTCCAGATCTTCAATTTCCAGGTTACATGCAATATTAAAAGCAGTGGATTCATGGATTTGAATTGCAGTTTTTCGTCATTCTCATGCTTCTTTTCAGAAGACAAAAAGAATGCCCAACTAATTCAAACAACCATATAATTTACAGAAAGAGAGTCTGTCATCCCATCATGAAAGATTTTTGCCCTCCTCCTTGTTAAGCTACTTCATTAGGGTCATTAAAAGAAGGTAAACTTCTCAAAGAAAATGACAGATAATTAATCTCCCAGGACAAAGAGAATGGAGAACAATTGAAATAGCATTTCTTCTCATTTTTAATCATATAAGCTTTCATCTTGATCTCCAGCACTATTGGAGCTGAAAACATATGGGGGGGACCAAAAAAAATTTATAAAAAATTGTGTATTTGTTCTTACATGTTTAAACTTCAGTCATCTTCAAAATACTCTCCATTTTATGCAATATACCTATCTAGATATTTTTTGCACTACTCAAAATGGTTTTTGAACTCCTTGACTTTGATGCCTTTTAGTGCTTCAGCCATTTTTTGTTTACCTCTTCCAAATTGGCAAAAGTTTCCCTTTGAAGCCTTTTTTCATCTGGGGAAACAAACAAACAAAAAAAGTTGCTTGGGGCTAGATCAGGTGAATAGGAAGGGTGGGACATGGCCATTTTTGGTCAAACACTGCTGAACAAAGTGTGGTGTGGGCAGGTGCACTCATAAATCACCCATTAAGAAACGGGCAAAAGGCGTTGAAAGAGTCATAAAAAAAAACCTCACTGAAGCCGAATGTAGCCTCTCACAACAATGCTAGCTGGTACACTGATACAGATGGGTTCCTTGAACGCTCTCATAGTGGGGGAAGTACTACAAGGAACCCACCCTCCAGAAGATAATTTGGGGTTTTTTGGGGCCCCCCTCATGTGACTCTTTAGAGGAAAGAAAATAATACATTTTTGTGGTATAATTTTATTCTAGTTTATAATCATTGCTAAGACTTTGTATATATTTTATAGATTTCACAGTACCTAACACAAGGCTGAGTATATGATGGTATGTATTTCATAGTTATATGATATTTAATACTTATGAAAATTTAGATTCAGACTTTAGTTTATCCTGAATTTTTTCTTAAAAAAATACAGGCTCATGTAATTCTAATAAGATTCTAATATTTTTAAAGCCCCTCCAAGATCAAATTAGTGTTAAATGAGGCTCTCTTCCATTGCCAGGCAATTTTCACAATCGTCTGATGGGCGCATCCTATACACCGTTGGAGTAGTCCACTTCTCTGCCCCCAACCTTTACTTCACCTGATATGCACACGAATACCCCGAAAACATACCATGAGCCACTCATCTCGTCCTCTCTGCCAAGGTCTTAGAATTTACCTCCAGTGTCATTGCTGCTCCCAGGCCCTACAACGTCGTCCACTGGGGTGTACACACCCACTTTCTCAAGTCAGGGCTGGGTACAGTCAAGTGACACTCCTTGTCTAGAGCCAGATGCTTGTATGTTATGTTCATATTTTCACAGAAAAAAATTTTAACAGTTAAAATACATTAAAAGGAATGGTAAAAAAGAATGATCAGGTGAGCAACTTTCATGTGTGGATTTTGTTCACTAATAAAAATCTTTAGATGCCATATTCCACTAACTCTTATTTCTTTTACCAAAGAAAAGGCATATATATGGCAACTCAGAATAAATGACCTTCAATAATAATGGTGTTTAGTCAGAAATAAAGACCAAAATATTGTGGTTAGGTGGTCCACCCCTGGAGCCTGCTGTCTGTGTTCTCATCCTGCTTTGCCTGTTTTATGTCCTTGGAAGGTTTCTTATCCTTCAAGTGCTTCAGCCTACTCATTGGTAAAATAGAAAGGTTTTACCTACATCATAGGGCTGATGTAAGAATTAAATCAATTATACTTAAAATATTTAGTTTAGTGTCTTAGCAGGCAGCAGAGGACTCAGTCAAGTTAGCTATTAGCTATTATCATGCGCATCTGTAGCTCTTTGTGGTCCAGACCTACCATTTTCATCAGATCAACAGAAAGGATAAGATGTATTAGCACAACAGATTCCATTTTTCCACTGGGGGAAAAAAAAATTCAAGGCATTTTTAATTGACTCAGAACTTTAAAATAAAACTCATAGTCTCTGCCCTTAAACTTAGTTAACTTTTTTGGTAATCAAATATGTTTATTTCCTTTTATTCTTTTGTAATTATCAAGCTTAGCAATGTTGGTCTCTTTGATTTAGAGTGCTATGAAAAAATCCTACATCAGTCTATTCCACACTTTAAATCGATTGACACAAAATAAATAAATAAATACATACATACATCTAATATTTGCTGCAGACATTGTCATAAAAACAATGGGACCTCCTACTTCAACTGTAAGTAAATATGGTTTCAGGAATAAATGGGAATTTGGTCCTGGGAGAAATTAAATTTTTTAATGATAACAGCATTGTGTCACCAAAAAGGTAGGAGGAACTTGGACAAAAATAAAAGTGGCTTATAAGAATATGAGAACATCAGAAGTTTAGGTCAAACAAGAATATTACATGACCTGTATTCTCAAGAAGTTTTCAATTCCATAGTCACGTGTGGACTTCTACTAGTGTCAGGCACAAAGAAACACTAGTTTCTTTGACATAGTGCCTGTTGTTCCAGATACTGTAAATTGGTTCACTCGGCTGCATTGCAACCTCTTTAGAGCAGCAATTTTCAGCTGGTGTGCCAAGAAAAACTTTAAAACATGCATACCTTATTATTTAGTCAGGGACACAGACCTCTTTTCCCTTAGACTGTCAAATGAAAAAAAATGACAACAGCCAACACAACAACAGTCATCTGGCGCGAATGAACCAAAATTACACCTATGTTTTTTGTCAGATAGGCAAAAAATTTAACATTTTTTTGTGTGCCACAGCATTTTAGTAATGAGTTCATGTGTGCTACAAGATGAAAAAGGCTGAAAATCCCTGCTTTAGAGTATACATTTCTATACAGTAAATACTGGGAAACTAAAAACTACATTTTCAGGTTCCCTTACAGTTAGGAATTTGTAGGTATACAGTTGGGAGCTTTTTTTAAAAAATAAGCTTTACATTCTATATTATTCTGTATCGGATTCAGATCT
This sequence comes from Mormoops blainvillei, assembly GCA_004026545.1. NCBI lineage: Eukaryota > Metazoa > Chordata > Mammalia > Chiroptera > Mormoopidae > Mormoops > Mormoops blainvillei. The sequence continues at coordinate 89,808 of PVJD01003745.1, forward strand.
GTGGCATAGTGGTCAGACAATCATGTACTTTCCAGAGTGCTCTCCCTGGTAATTCAAGTATCCACCTGGCCCTAAACATAGTTATTACAATATTATTAAAAATATTCCCTATGCTATAATTTACATTTCTGTGACTATTCTGTGACTACCAGCTCTCATTTCTTAATCCCTTCACCTTTTTTTATCCAGCCCCCAAATCCCCATGCTTCTATCAACGGTCAGTCTGTTCTCTGTATTTATGTGTCTGTTTCTATTTTGTTTGTTTTTTTTATTCTTTAGGTTCTACATATAAATAAAATCATGTGGTATTTGTCTTATGATGCTAAGTGAAATAAGTCAAACAGAGAAACAGATACCATAGCGTTGAAAGTTTTGCTGGCTTCATTGTTTCTGGCTGCGTAGTATTCAAAATTTGTTCCCTTAATCTTCTTTATTTTATCAAGTACTCAAATAAATTCTTTTTGGTTGAACTAGCTTATTAGTCAGGGTTCTCCAGAGAAACAGATCCAAAAGAATAGATAGAGATAGAGACAGATATAGAAATTTGTTTTAAGTAATTACCTCTCACGATAGCAGAGACTTGATAAGACCAAAATCTACAGAGTAGGCCAAAAGGATGGAAACTCAGGGAAGAGCCGCAGTTCCGTGCTGGTGGTTCCTGGTTTTCGTTACTCGTCTGGGCACACCGACTCTACATTTCCATCTGATTTCAAACATGTTTTATAACCATCTCAAATCTCTCATTCCCAATGTCAACCATTTTTCTGCCAGACAGGTTTTCTTTCTTAACATTGGTATTGCTGTTTCTTCCAGTCTTCCAAACTACATCTTTAAAGTTTCCCCCCCTTTTTTTGTTCAACAGAGCATGATTTCTTCATTTCAATTGTCATTTGATAGTCTGCTAAATTTTAGTGCATTTCCATGTGCCCAGATTACAATAATAGCTTCCTGATTGATATCTCTGTTTCTAGCATAAAGGAGGGTTGTAGAAAAATATGCTTATGTTCTCAACACAGCCTGTGACTGGTTCTCTAAATGGTAAAGATTATTTACAGCTTAGGTAGTAAAAGAACCACCTCTATTCTAAAGATTTGGCATAATTCTTAGAGAAACATGAGCACATACTAGATATATTCCCCAACCCCTGCCCCCAGGCAGAATTAATTATTCCTGTAGGACTCTAAACTTGCCTAAAGATAGAATATATCACATTGTTTTATAGTAATTATTTATATGCCTGTGTACCCCGAAAGTGTAAGGTTTTTAACCCGGCACCACACCACTCCTGCACCACCAAGCGACACCCTCTAACCTGTCATGTCCTCACTTTTCTGTGTGCCAAATTCAGAGCTCATTATTTACCATTATAATTACTCTGTTACAGACAATTACTTCTCTCACATATCTCTTCTGGCATTTTTCTGGGCCAATCCCCAGCTCTGGTTAAACTCACCTATCTTCCACTTTCAGACCTGCACTCAAACAACTGAACCTTGCCAGGGAATAATTTAAAATCAGGCTGACTAACCGATCTCACTACAAATGCATGAGCACAGATGTAAAATGACTCTTCAATACAGAACAGTGATATCTCCGTATTTTCTTCTTATTTTTGTTTTATCACTCTCCAAATTGACTGTCTCACACCTTGAACTCTCCTAAAACCACCTTCCCTCCTCCACCGAGGACCTTATCTCATACATAAAATTTTAAAAAGAAGCAATGCCACTGGACCCCGGAGTCACTCCTCTTCCTTCCACAAATCTAACAATAAACCTCCATTTACACAGGTACTTCCCCTTCCTTTCTGTAATTATAAGCCAACTGTCCCTGCTGGAATCCACTTATATTCTAGGTTCTAGACACCCTCTGCTTTTCAAGATCTTTGTTCCTGAGCTTATTCTTTCTCTACACCAATGTTCCTCTTATCTCCTCTTCCTTAATTCCCCACTCGCCTGAATTTCCCCACTCCTTTCTCCCCACTCACCTGAATTACATCTATCATCTCTTATTTTAAAAAAAAAGACAAACCTTTTATTAACCCTACATCCTCCTCTAATTAACACCCCATTTTTACCCTCTTCATAGTGAAAGTTCTGCCTTTGCATTTTCACATTGCGGCCCCTCCTCAGTGCACTCCGGTTAGGCCTCTCCCTTCACTGTTCCGCAGAGACTGCTCCTGATAAGGTAAGCAATGACCTCCATACTGCCAAACCCAATGGGCATTTTCTGTTCTTATTTTACTTGATCTCTCAAAAACATTTAATACAAATAATTGCTCCTTGAAACATTTTCTCTCCCTAGCTTCAGTGAAGGATTATTTTTCTTCTCACTGGCCACTCTGTCTCAGTCTCTTGCTTGTTTCTCCTCCTTAACTCACTCTAAGTTTTGGAATGATCTGGACTCACTTCCCTATCTATACACTCTAAATAGGTTATTTCATCCAGTACCATGGTTTTAAATATCATCAGGTTAACAAGTTGTTCTATATCTATATCTCTAAATCTAGATTAGTCTCAAAACTCATTTATCTAACTACCATTTTTATGTCTGTATTTGGATGTCTACTAAGCATTTCAAAAATTGGCATTATCACAACAGAACTGCTTATTTCTACCTCAAATTCTCACACATCTGCTTCTCTTCCCAAATTTTCCCACTTTAGTATTAATTTACCATCTAAATAGACAGTTAAGCCAAAAGTCCTGAGAAACCATTCTTGATCCATCTTTATTTCTAATGTAATTTACTGGGAAGATCTATAGACCTTTCTGTAAACATATTTCGAATTTATCCACTCTCTACTTCCTATCTTGCCCTGTCATATCCCATTTCTACACAATACCCAATAGAATCTTTTAAAACTGTAAACCAGTTTATACTATTCCAATGTTTTACCCTTCAGCTTCTCATTAAACACAGCAAAATGCAGGACGTTTCTCTGGCTTTCCTCTACCATTTGCCCGGTAACCCTTCTCCCCAACGATCATACTTCCTCCACACTTGTCTTCCTTCTGCTTGAACACAGCAAATGTGTTTCTACCTTGAAATCATTGCCCTGCTATGGAACCCCCATTCCTACTCTGAGCATTTCCCCCCAACCTTCACGTGACCAGCTCTTAATGGCTATTCAGACCTCATTTCAAATGTTACCTCCTCAGAGAGACTTTCTCTGCTTATCAATCTAAAGTAACCAATAAATTAGTCTTATGATATAACCCTTTTATAACTATTTGCATATTCTTAATATTTTATTTTTATTATTTAATAATTTATCTGTTTATTCATTTTTTAAAATTATCTATCACACTAAAATGTAACTTGCATGGGAGTTTATTCCATATCTTGTTTCTTCATTGCTATATCCCTAATGCCCAGAAAAGTGATTAGAATATTATGAGTTAAATAATTGAAGTGAATAAATGAATAATGAGGTCTGTGGTAGTCATTAGTGCCAGTGATAGAACTGAACTTCTTAGATATTTGTAGTTGGGTGTGGTCATATAACTAGTTTTGCCCAAAATGTTGTGAGCAGAAATGGTATGTGTGTGGGTCAGAACGTTTAATATCAGTGCAAAAACCTACAGAGTTACCTTTCTTTCTAGCATGTGAATATGTGAGTAATCTATTAGCCTGTCCTGAAGAGAGGACAATGATGACATGGGAACAGAGCTACTAACCAATTCACAATAAAGACACTGTGAGCAAGCAGTAACTGTTTGTTGTTTTAAGTCATTGAGATATTGAGCTTTGGAGTTATACAGCATCATCTAGGCTATCCAAATAGATAAAATAGCTATCTTTGCATCTTCATCAATTAGCTTAGTATAATGTGTGTATAAGTTTTTTGTTTTGTTTTGTTTTTTCTCAGCCTGTTCCTTTATCTACACATTTGGAAAAATAACTCTTACTTTTTCAGGTTATCTGTCAGGAGCAACGTAAACTACAGCTAACATTTATTAAGCACTTATATGTCACACACAGAGCTAGCTAAACTCTTGATGTGTAAATATATAATTCTCACAATAGCCTTTTGAGGTCTGTTCTGTTATTCTGTTCCATTTACAGATTAAGAAACTGAGCTACAGGGAGATTAGTTAACTTACCTAAAATCATAAAGCTAGTGAGTGGTGGAGCTGGGACTTGGGATCTAAACCTCAGCAATTTGTCTCAAGAGTCTGTGATTTAAAAAAAGATAAAGTCTATATAGCTGCTGCCGTATTACCTGTCACACATTATTTTCTCTATTAGTACCTATTTTGGGAGCATATTGAATTTTTTAAAAACTACACAAGTGCAAAGTATTTTCATTATTTTTAAGACTCTGCCTCTTCCTTATCACTTACTAAGGAATGCATTAAAAACTGTATTTACAGGAGAAGTGATATTTAATATTTACGTGGTTACTTTGATAAGGTAGACAACATATTTGACAATCTGGGCTCCAGTAAATCTATTGTATAAGGTCTAATACAAACTTTCATGTGAGTCTTTTTTATGAAATCTATCAGTATGCATGTAGTAGGTAAGTATCTACTAATTCCCCAGAAGGAATTGTGGGATCAAGTTTGAACTGAAGCTTGAGAAAAAGTAAAATTACTAAAGAATAGCATATGTCTGCATTTTTAAATGTCACACTATATAGATAGACAATAAATCTTGTGAAAGTTCACAGGAAAGAGATCACTGGGTCACCATATTAGAAGTTTTATATAGGTGTTTCTAACTTTACACTGTTATATGACCATTAAAATAATGTGGCAATTAAGTAACATTTTAAATGAATTTCTACTTGATAACTAAAATAATTCTAAATAAAATCCCTCAGGATGTGAATTAAAGTTCAATTTTTAGACAAACGTAATAGAGACTTGATAAACATGTACTGTCAGAGAGTAACTTTATGCACTTCAGGGTTTGCTTGAGTGGGGTATTTATTTGCATTTAACTATAAGTTTTTATGGAAGTATTTTGATCCCTATGAATTCCAAATGTTAAAACCTAAACAGTCCTGATCACAAATTCCTTAGCATGATAAGATATATGTTATGGAAAAGATGAATAAATTTAGCAAATTTTCATGGGGAATAGGAACCCTGTGATGACATAACGTTAAGTAGTTAGCAACATAAATATATTGAAACTGAATTGAACAAAGATCACCCCTCCTGTTGAACCATATGGCAAACGTTTAAGAAAGGAATTGCTGCAGGTGTTATTCACCTTAACCACGTAAATCTAGCTGCACCATACCTATTAACATTAACTTTTGAAAACATAGTTGCCAAATTTCAAACAGAAGTAGGCACTTGCTTGCTAAAATTTTATCATTTGATTTATAAATTATGAAGCTTCTCATCTATATAAATTTCTGAGAGCCTAGGAAAGCTGAAAATTTGAATGAACTTTAATTTAACATAATTCTATTTTAAAGAGTGAATTGCATTGGGACAGGCAAAACGAGATTAGGCTTGAGACATGAGGTTACAGGTGAAAATAAAGATCAGCAAAAACAGAAATAAAGTATAGAAAGGAAAGGAAAATGAAAGGAAGAAAAAATGGCTGCAGTAAATATGGCCCTTGATAAAGAGTTTTTTGTTAACCAATTTTATATATCTTAGTTTGATGACTCAGGAATGTTCAAATTCACTTCACCAGTTTCTCAGACTTTAAAAAGGTAATATACATGTCCTTTGATAAAGAGTGTTTGGGGGAATGACTTTTAGCATATCAGAGAATAGGTCCTCCTCCCCCATCATTTCTTCCCATGATACTTTACCAGGACCATCCTCCAGTTCAAGACTGCTGCAAAAATGCTGCTTATGCGCATGGAAAGCTGGTGTGAAACTTAAACACAGAAAGTTATTTCCATAGTCAAAACACACGTAAAGTGTAAATTCTCTTTTGAAATTTTTAAAATAATGATAGAGAAATGATTCGACTAAAATTGCTAAGTACACTTTGAAGGCTCTGACAGTTAATGTTATTATCTAATACTATAATTAATGTCATTTTGAATAACATATATCTACCAGGACAGAAACCCTGAATCCAGAGACAAAGGTAGTAGATGTCTCATAAATACATGGAGAAGATGAGGTCCTCAGCAGAGGCCTCTTTTAATGTAGGTTCTGGCCATTAATGCGTACTAAGTAAGTGAAAATAAAGTTTGAACAAGCCACCCTCAAGATGACTGTTCTCTAAACCTAGGTATTCCTTGAGAAGCATCTCTACTACCTGAGCCCTAACTTCTGCTCAGCTCATGTGCCCAGGAAGTGTCTATCCCTGCCACCCAGAAAACTCCAATCTTTACCAACCTAAGCAAGCTAAGAACAGGGAGAGATGATCCTTTCTTATTTCCCATTAGTAAATAAAGATAGAAAGACAGAAACAACAAAGCACCTTTTCCAAAAATCGAAGTTTTGTTCTTGGTTTGCCCACTACATACAAATAAGGTATACTTGACTCATATGAAGAAAGCTAATAAATCTTAATTACAGATGCAAATTCAATCCCAACACTGAGCTTTTTAAAAGAAGAAATGTTCAAGACGCTCAGCCTTAGGCTACCAAATACCTCTCGGTACATTTCTCTGGGGAGCTAGTTGCTTAGTTTTGATAATAGAGAAAGAGCAATGTACTAGTTATACATTCATATGAGTAAGACCAATTTCTTATGATGATGCGGTAGTTAGGTAAATTATATGAAACCTTTCAAATAATGTTCCAGGTGAGACCTCAGCCCCAAACTCTGGTCCTCAGGAGCATCTCTGTCTGAATGTGCTACCTCCCCACAACCAGGCAACTTTTCATAAATTATCAGAGAATAACGTATAAAGTCTAGAATAAATCTTACACTTCCCACGGGAAATTTCATTTGTGAAAGCAGTAACTAGATGACTAAGTCCATGTCTGAACATCACTTGTGCCTAGAAGCATGGTAGAAAATTTCATTACAGCAAACACAAATATCGATGTGGCCTCCACCGAAACCTGCCAGTTGAAGTCCCGTTAATGTCTCACAGTTAACACCTTTTCTTCCCAGAGGGAGAAAAGCACTTTATAAATCCTCCACCCTATAGTTACTGATAGAAAGGATTAATGTTCTGACAGGCTTTATAGTCTCTATTGATTTCTTGAATGGAAATAAGAGATGCTGTTAATGAACCTCCCGTGGGTATGCACACAAGGCAACCTGTAGCATCTCCCTTGAAGGGAGATGTAAGCTCTACTGATCTGAGGTTAAGTGTGCAGCAGATTACAGTTTATCTCTGGGGGAAATTTTATCTATTAGGGAAATACTCATTTTCAATGCCAGTGAAACCTCCTCAAAACATAAGATAAAAGACTTTTAAAAACCTATGCAACTGAATATATAACAGAACAACATCCAGAGAAAAGGATGAGGGCTTTAACATCATCGCATTTTCCATCAATCTAATTTTACCATCTAACCCAAAGAAATGGATATGCAATGTGATCAAAAGAAGTGTACATGGTATGAAGAAATGGCTTTCATGAACTCTCCTAGTTTTCCTCCTAAAGAGTAAATCCCTAAAATCTTATCTAAAAATTGTGAAGCTACCCTCCACTGCCTGTGCTTGGAACAATCTCCATTTAGGCCTTTGTATGATGATCAGCTTAAAGATATTATACAGAGACTGTATCTTTGTTCAAATATCATTTCATCAGCAAGACCTCACTGGCCATGCAATCTAAATATTATCAGCCATTATCTTCATAGTTTCTTGTTTACTGCTACATTTCTATTACATTGCCAGTCACAAAATAAATACTAAATAAATAGAAGTTGAATGCATGATGGCCTTCCAGTTTGTAACCATCCATAAGAACTTAGTTGATAAATACATAAGCAGTATGCTACGATAGTACTATAATATATTTTCATAAGCAAAAAAAAATTGTGTTTCTGAAGTTTCCTTTAATGGGATTTAAGTTAATTAGTTAATGTATTCTATTTCTCTTTGAGAATGAAGAGAGTGGGAAAAAGAGCCAAATAAACCCCAAAACAATTTCAGCAGTTTTTTCCATTTATCATTTTCATTTTGGCTCTTTTATTATAACTTTCTTTTCACATAAAGTCAAGCTGTCATGTACGTGAGTCTTTGAGAAAACTATCATTCACTTGGATTGTTTTAAGACCAATTAAAAGGAAAACAATAGCAACCGCCACTCTTCATTTCCGGAAGTGACAGGTTGTGGTTCTGTATTGTTTTATGGTGTCTATTGTGAATATATATACATATTTTAGTTTCAAAACAGTAAGTCTGGAAAACATGTTTTCTAAAGTCCATTATGCTTACTATGAATTATGCAAATCTTTTAACTAAAAGTTACTCAAAGAATTGAATTAGCAACTTGAGATTTCATAGCGAGGCTTTAATTTTTTTAATATTTTATTGTTTATGCTGAAATGGTTGTCCCAATTTTTCCTCCCTGACCCCCACTATACAACCCCCCTGTAAACTCCCTCAGGCAATCCCCAAACGGTTGTCTATTTCCATGAGTCATGCATATATGTTCTTTGGCTACCTTACTCCCTATGCTGTGCTTTACATCCCCCATGGCTCTTCTGTAACTACCAATTTGTACTTCTTAATCCCTTCACCTTTTTCTCCCATCCCCCACACTTCTGTCCCATCTGGCAACCATCAAAATGTTCTCAATATCTATGATTCTGTGTCTGTTCTCCTTACTTGTTTATTTTTCTTTTTAGAATCAATTGTTGATAGATATATATTTATTGCCTTTTTGTTGTTCATCTTTTATCTTCTCCTTAAATAAGACCAATTAACATTTCATATAACACTGGTTTGGTGATGATGAACTCCTTTAGTTTTTTCTTGTCTGGGAAGCTCTTTATCTGCCCTTCAATTCTAAATGATAGCTTTGCTGGGTAGAGCAATCTTGGTTGTAGGTCCTTGCTTTTCATCACTTTGAATATTTCTTACCAATCCCTTCTAGATTGCAAAGTTTCTTTTGAGAAATAAGCTAAAAATCTTATGGGAGCTCTGTTGTAGGTAACTAATTGCTTTTCTCTTGCAGCTTTTGAGATTCTCTCTTTGTCTTTAATCTTTTGCCTTTTAATTATGATGTGTCTTGGTGTGGCCCTCTTTGGGTTCATCTTGTTTGGGACTCCCTGTGTTTCCTGGACTTGTATGTCTACATCCTTCACCAAGCTAGGGAAGTTTTCTGTGATTATTTTTTCAAATAGGTTTAAATTTCTTGTTCTCATTCTTCTCCTTCCAGCACCCCAATGTTATGAATGTTGGTACACTTGAAGTTGTCCCAGAGACTCCTTACAGTATCCTCATTTTTTGGAGTCCTTTTTTCTTCTTGTTCTGATTGGTTGTTCTTTGCTTCCTTATATATCATATCACTTATTTGACACTCAGCTTCATCCACTCTACTGTTGATTCCCTGTAAATTGTTCTTTATTTCAATTAGTGTATCCTTCACGTCTGACTGGATTTTTTTATGTTGCTGAGGTTATCTCTAAGTCTCTTAAGCATCCTTATAGCCAGTGCTTTCAACTCTGCATCTAGTAGATTGTTTTCTCCATTTTTTTTTTAGTTCTTTTTCTGCAGTTTTATTCATTTCTTTCATTTAGGCTATGTTTCTTTATCTCCTATTTTGGCAGCCTCACTGTGGTCCTTTCTATGTATTAGGTAGAGCTGCTACATCTCCCAGACTTGGTAGACTGGCCTAGTACAGTAACTGTGCTGTAGAGTCCAATGGCATAGCCTCTCCTACTACCCAAACTGGACACTCAGGTCACCTACCATGTGGGATGTATGCACCCTCCTGTTGTAGTTGAGCCTTGATTGCTGTTGGCACATCCATGGGCAGTCATCAAATGTTTTCTGTCCTGAGTCACACAGCATAAGTTGCAAAGCAATCTTCAGATGGCTGCTACTTATGCTGGAGGTGCCCAAGTGAGGCCAAGCTGTGCACCAAGGCTGACTGCTAATAGTGCATAGCCCACATTAGCAAGAGGTATGAGACTCGCTGAAGCCAGATACTGCTTCTTTGAGAGAATTTAGAAAATCTGAAGCCTGGGCCAAGACAAGCCATTCATATGGGAAAGTCACTGGAAACAGCCAGGTGGGCCTGAAAGTTGGGTGGGGCAGGCCTCAGGAATCACCAGAGTGAGGCAAACAGTGTGAGCCAGGTTGATGGAGTCTCAGGTATGGTGTCTACCTACCAGCTCTGTGGCTCTGTAGGGGGAGGGTTTAGAAAAGGAACAATGGCCCCTGCCAGCACTTCTGTCTGGGAAAGAGCTTTCCCCAGCTCGCACCTTGATGTAGAAAAATTCAGTTCCTCCCCATATGCCTCTGATACCTTTCAATCTGCTGCCTCTCTGCTGGAGCTCAGAGGGAGTGAGTCCAAGTAGCTGTGTTTGGGCCCTTTAAGAGGAACTGCCTGAGACTCCAGCAGCTTCTATCTTCCACAACCTCAATCCCTGCTGGTTTTCACAGCCAAAAGTAATGGAAACTTTTCTTTCTGGCCTTGCAGCCCTGGGCTGGGGGGTTTGGGGTGGGGCTGAAATCCCTCACCCCTCATATATCCCTCCTGACTTTTATCTTCCACATGTGGGTGTGAGACCAGCCCATTCTCTGTCTCCACCCCTCTTACCAGTCTCATGTGGTTGCTTCTTTAATTCCTATTTGTAGGACTTCCATTCAGCTCAATTACTTATGGTTCTGAATGATGGTTGTTCCATAGCTTAGTTGTAATTTTGATGTGGTTGTGCAAGGGGGAGAGCCTCGTTTATCTCGACAAGAAGTCTCTCATCATAAGGTTTTTAAATGCTAGGATTTCTGCTAATATGCAAATATGTTTTCCACATCAAGACTAGCTTCAGCTCACGTTGTTTGACAAGCAGGCATCAGCATTCATAGTTTCAGCTATTTTGTTATTCAGTTGGGCTTTTTCAGCAAGACACCTGACCCACCACTAGCATTCAGTATGCACTGTTTCAGGACTTGCAGTCCAATGGGTCAGTCTGCTGAAATGTTCTACATTACTGCTTTCTTTTTCCTCTTAGCCACTCTTGCAATTCTCCACTTTGCAATGTTATTTTAGAAGATTCAATATGACATATTCTCTAAGTTTCTTGAGAGACTCAAAGAAATGCAAAAAAAAAGACTTTATCTTAAATGTGTATGATATGACAAAAAAATCTTATACTCCTGTTTTAAATTCATTGTCTTATAATAATTAATAATGGTCTTTTACTTTCTAAATTTAAAAAAATCTTTTACCCAATTTCCAAAACAGCAAAAAAACATTCATTCCAAAATGTATTGATATGTGTATTAAGGAATTACAATATTCTGAGGCTATAGGGAATACAGGTATGTATCTTATCTTGTTTCCTTATATTTTCCATAGTGTTTCTTTAACACTTTATTACACAGAGGAAATATAAGATATGTAAATAACTATAATATAAAGTAAAAAAAAATTCAATTTCTTCTGAATCTTTCCAGATGCCGTTGAATGAGAGTGAGGAAAATCACGGAATCAAATGGAGAAGTTTCTGTTTCATATCTCAATCAGGCACAGAATTGTACCCCATTATATTCATTGCTTCTGCAATAAGCTCACTTTCCCACTTTCAGAGACAGCTCTTATAAATTCTCCTCTTTCCTCCAGTCTTCAGGTATACTTTCTGTAGTTCCCACATTGGAAGGCTTTAACTAGCTCTTTGTTGACAAAATGGAAGCTATAGGATTCCAGGTCTCTCATATTCCCACACTGAAACCTATGTTCTACCTGCACCTGCATCCATTTTCTCTCTTCCCCTTAATGAAATGGAGGACCACCTTTCCTTCTATCCAAAGCCAGTACCTCCTTACTTGTCCTCTGGGTCTAATCCTTAATCTTTTTGAAAACCCTGCTGTCTTGACTACTTCCTCCTTCTTGTAGCATCAGCCTTCCCCTTTTTACTGGATCATTCCCATTGATCCAGTATATGGATCAGTGGGAATGCTTATGTTCTTCCATATTAAAAAAAAAAAAAAGAAATTTGCCTCAATACCACATTGTTCACTAGCACTTGTCCTATTTTTCAGCTTTCATCTGCAGTTAAACTTTTTAATTTTTCCTTCATCGCTAAACTTCAATCCATAATTCTGCCTGTAACAAACTTGATTCTAGTCCAGACATTCTCTGATCAATGCCTTTGTCAAAGGTCTGGCTGATTTCCATGTTCTGGATCTCTGATAGACATTTCAATCATAATATGGCCTAAAACAATCTCTGCAATTTTCCCAGATGTGTTCTTTTCTTAGTCTTCCTAATTGACACAAGCCAAAAAAAGGAATTATCTTTAATTTCTCCTTTTCATGCCCAAATTCAATTCATGAGCAAGACCAATTGATTGTCCTTCCAAAATATACATACAATCTGCCTGCTTCTCTCTTTTTCCATTGACTTTACTCTGGCCCACATTACCATTGTCTCTTTCTTAGACTACTGCGACAACCTCATAACTGCTCTCTTTCTGCTCTTGAGTCCCTCTGCACAACAGAAAGAATAATATTCTTCTGATCTCACTTATATTCTTTCCCTGTCCCAACACAGAATGGTTGTCAAGAAGAAAAAGGCATTTGAAGGGGACCTGAAGCATAGTTAAAATTTTAGCTCTAGAAATTAAGAAAAAAATGTTTCCAGAAAAACAGACCAGCATTGGCAGAGACAAGGAAATGAACAAGCATGAGAGGGCACCTAGGATTCTGTCTGGTTATATCACAGAGCACATTAATATAAGTAGCAGGTAATAAGGTCAGAGTTAGAGCCCCATGGAGAGCTTTTGATTTCATAGGTAGTTGGAATTTGGTAACTTCTTTTTATGCTCAATATTGAGAAATCAGTGAAGCCAATTTTCTGGTTGTGATTGATAAGCAAAATATAGGTTAATGTAAGCTTTACAGTGATTATGTTCTTTTTCTTTTAAGATTTTATTTATTTTATTTTTAGACAGAGGGTAAGCGAGGGAGAGAGACATCAATGTGGGGTTGGCTCCTGTGCACCCCCTACTGGGGACCTGGTCTGCAACCCAGGCATGTGCCCTGACTGGGGAATTGAACCAACGACCCCTTTTTTTGCAGACCGATGCTCAATCCACTGAGCTACACCAGCCGGGGTGATTATGTTCTTAAAGTGGTAAACCAGTCATGCAAACCTGTCATGACTCAAGTATTTTTGTGTCCTTATCTCATAAATCATTATACTGGCAAAATCATTCTTTGGCAAAAATAAAAGGAAATATCTGTTTTACCCATCTTTTTCTTTAAGAGGAAGAAAATCATATTTTTAAATGGCATAATTGAAAAATCTTACTTAACATGTATTTTTGTGAAAAACTTCTTTTAATTATAAATTTTGTGGCAGAGGCTATATCCTGCATCTTACCTGCTTTTAATAAACTAATAAATATATAAATAACCTTTCAAAGAACCTTTCAGTGATGCAAAACTCAACATCTTGTTTTAAGGCTCCAAATACCTGGTTAATTTTTAAGACTGATTATGGATTATGGTGTAGCCTTGCCCAGTCCACGTTGTCCAGGAGAAAAGCCCAGAAGTGAGAGGAATGCAAATGCCTCCCAAGTTCTACTCAAAAACTTATAGTCAGCATTACTCGGAGGGCTTATGTTCAGCATGTATCACTATGGGCCACCCTCACACCTGCTCTCCAGGTTTCAAAGTCTTTGGGAAAAGGAAAGTCATTTCACCTTAAAATAAATATTGGAACTAATTAATTAAGACAGACATTCAGAACTAGACTCCAGGGCATCTGCGATTGCTGTGTAATAATGTGTGATGTAAATATATTGCAAGTGAATAACTGAGTTGGCCATCAAATCAATTCACAACCTTCTTGTCCTTAGAGCTTTGGGCAGTAAAGCAATTAACACTTTGGAAGTCTGTGGCCAAGAGGTGTCCTTTGGGAGACAGGCAATCAATTGGACTGTGAGTCTGCTGAGCAATTTAAGGATTCCACGTAAATATTTTTTTTAAAAAGTCAATTTAATTTCAAATAACTGTATTGGCAAGACTATGTGTATGCAAGCTGCCAAAGTCAGTATATTATATGTCATGGGGCAATTTGCACAACTGCAAGGATATATAAAAAAGAAAAAGAATGTGTTGTCCATAACCTCAAGGTCAATGTAAATATGTACTCTCCCTCACACAAGATGCTTTTTTATGATAAATTCCAGTTTCTTTTATGAGACATAAGATTTCATTTATCCTCTTATCACTAAGCTTTTATACATCCATTTTCAATAGATACATAAACACAGGGGTGGGCAAAAGTAGGGTCAGAGTTGTAAGTACAAGAAATGGAGTTTATTCTTATATTGTGATTTATTTATTAATTACTGTATTGTTTATTTTTATTATAACTGTAAACCTACTTTTGCCCACCTTATATAGATCACAGACATTTTAATTAGGTGTAGATGGAATTTCAATTCTTTGATATGATATTTCTACAAAGATGAGGAGAAGACGAATGGACAGTGATCATGTCAACTAAAATATTTTTTAATAAAATAAAAAGTAATGAATATCTGGAATTCCCCTTGAGTTCAATTCCTACCTCCACCACAATCTTTGATCAGTTCTTATATTACCAAGTGTTCATTTTTAAAATTGTGTGATTATTTTTATAATTAGGGCATATGCTTCTTTGTAAAAAAATTTATCAAGGATCATTTCTGAGAACATAAGCTCTCAGCCAAGATTAAAAGAGCCCTGGCTATCATCATGCATTTAGGATTGGTCCAGGCAAATGCCTTCCTGGAAATATTCCAGAAAATGTTTTTATGTTTTTTATGCATACTTCTCCTGCCTCCACAAATACTATTAAGAGGATTAAGTACTAAAAATGCTTAAATGTTAATTAAAACAAAATGGGTTAAAAGGCACAGAGGAACAGATGTGTCCAGCCCCTTGAGACAAGTTCCATAATAAAAGGTTGTTACTGTTTTCTTAACTAAGTTTCCACATAGTTATCTTTCCTATAATCAGAGAAACCCAGGATACTTAGAAGGTCTCTCAAAAGTTTTCCACTCTGTATTTTCATGAGGAGTGGGGAGACCGAGAAAACTAGTTTAACTGAAATTATACAGCTGAGATAAAGCATAATTATTTTAAAATGCTCTCAAAACTTAAAAAAAATTAAAAGGGATGCCAGTGTAGTAGTGTAAAAATATCCCAGACTTAAGAGTCAGATGGATCTAAGTTTGAATCCTAGTTGGTCCTCTCCATGATTGGTCAAGTTATCTAATTTCTTGAACCCATGTTTCTTCATATGTAAAATGAACCTATTAATGTTCACATTTATAGTATTGTAATGGACATAAAATTCATTCATTTTTTTATCCAGTTATTTTTATCCAACTATGACATGCAAACAGTTTATAGGATGTTAGAATCTGAGCATGACTGAGACATAGTTATAGTCCTCAAGAAGCTCATAGTCCAACTGAGGGAGTTGGATTTAAAACCCATGGTCACCCACTATCTATTTTCCCACCGTTGTATAATAAATTCCAAAATTTCAGCTGGCCATATGGACTTACAGAAAACTCATTGTATTTCCCAGCCTCCTGGCATCCAGGTATGCACATATGGCTATGTTCTGACCAATAGAATTTTGAGCAGAAGAAGTCTGAACAAACATCTAGTTATATACTTTTAGTGAACAATCATGCTCATCCCTCTCCTTCCTTCCATCATGATTCTTGGAACATTGTCATGGTATGGAGCCACCTTGGACAGAATCATCATACCAACCATTGATGGTCTATCCTCAAAATATTATCTGAGAGAAAAATACAATCCTGTCTTATTTAATCCACTGTCATTTAGAGTCTATGTTAAAAAATGTAGCTGTAGTTTAGGAGTACAGATTATACCCGGAGGGCAATTGGAGTGAACAGTAGGTTTTTTAAAGAAAGTAATTTGGTTAGATTTCCCTTTTGGGATGTTTGCACTGACTCAGTATACTGACTTGATGATGGGGAATCACAAGATTGGAAGAAAGAAAAAGATTTATTTAGGAGATTGCTTCATTCATTGCAGAGAGAGATTGTGGTAAAAGTAGTAAAAGTGGAAAGAAACAGAAAGATTCAAGAGATAATAGATCTCTAGAAATACAAGTCTAGTTAGGTGTAGAGGAAAGAAAAAGACACAGAGAAGAGACACATGTTTTTTGCTTATGCAACTGAGTAGGTTATGGTATTATTCACTGATATACAGAACATAGAATGTAGTGAATTAATCATTAAATGCACTTGATATGTAATAGATGATTAGTAACTGTAGCTATAATTTTTGAACTTGCTTCTGCTTCTTGCTATATTTTGTGGATATTTATAAGTGAAATGTTGACTCTATTATCTTAGATATTTAAAATATCTAGTCAGGTCATATAAGACCATGGCTAGGGTTCTGTCAGCAGTATACCACAGTATATCACTGAAGTGGTATTCCAGTGTAAGGAAACAAAGTGCCATAGTAAATAAGAGCTTCTAGAGCCTATTTGTGACCTAGAATTATAAAGGTTCCAAGATATTTTTCTACTTACAAATTAACATGTTAGTGTGCCAGAGTTTCAAGAAGGCTGCAGAAGACATAAAACACTGAAGAGGCAAAGACTTTGTACCTTTCGAGAACAGCAGAAGCTAGAGTAAGTATCACCATTTCCTAGGCTCCAATCCCCACAGGGTGCTATGAAGAGGACCAAGCCAGGTGCTACCTGCACATGCAGTGGGTTGCATCATAGGACAGAAACCCTAAACTTAGGAAACCTGAACCTTTTATAATGGACCATGAGCAAACATGCATTTTACTCTGGAGGGAGGCATTGTCTCTGTTTTTCATGGTTATATGTTTATGATATAGATGTCTTGAAAATACAGATAAAAAATAAAAGTAGTCAGTGTTTCACTTGCTAGAGTTATAAAATTGCAAGATACCCATGGAAAACTGTGTGCTGATATTAACAAAATGCTGACACCTACCTTTGGCTCCTGTGTATTAGGGTGACCAAGCCTTACATAGTGATATATATATACCTTTTCTTAAGCATTTAGGCCCAGATTGCATTCTTAAAACCCTTATTGTTTCTATTAGATGGTACAGGATTTCATTTATTAGATTTGGCTAACACATATTGAAAGCTTACTTTGTGCAAGACCTCAATCTTAGTCCTCTTGTAGATACAAAGATGGATAAAATGGGGTTTGTGTCCTCATAGTCTAGTGGAGGAAATAGGCATCTAAGACTTAATGTGATGACAGATCTTATTATGAAGAAGAATTATGGGATAATAAAGAGAAATATTGAAACCAACATAAAGAAGGTAGAATTTGAGATGGGAAGAGAATGGATAATTTTAAATGGATGGATAGATGGGTTTGCGTAGGGCAGTAGAGAATAAAATGTGGATTTAAAGTTGATCACTCTAACAACAATATAAAAAAAAGTTTAGAAAGAAGACTAGAGGCAATGAGGTAATCTCTGACCATAGTCCCAGAGAAAGCCTTAATGACAACTTAAACTAAGGCAGTGTCAGTGTCAGTAAAAGGGAAGGAATTGACTAAAGAGGAAGGCAAAAGAATTGTGCCTTACTGTGTTGTTGACAATGAGAGAAGAGAGGCAATAGAAATAATTTAGGTCAGATTGGTTCAATGAACAAAGCACCCTGGTTGGGAAGCTGCTTTTGTGTGAGTACATGACCTAACCTGAGCATTCCTTGTCTACCTTCTTCCCTGGGCCCATTATTTGGTTCAGACCTAAGCCTGTGATGCAAGTGAGTCTGCGATACTTAAATCTAGAACTTTGACTTGAACTGTTAGAAACAGCATTTCTCTTCGTGCTGGCCATGGAGATGTTAAAATGTAACATTGGAGCTTTGTGTGATACTACAAAGAGAAAGCAGATAGGGAGGAAAGTCATCTGAAAAACAAACAAACAAACAGGATTAAGAAGTGAAGAGAGGTAACATAACCTGAGACCTTCAAACCCCCCATGCTGCGAACAAGAAACACTGCTGAATTTTTTAGGCTTGAGAACCGGCTTCACTTGTTTGAGTTGTGTTTCTTCCATTTGCAACTGGAAACACTAACTGAATGAAGACTTTCTTGAAATGTACTAAATCTTAGTCTGTCCAACAGAGATGCTCTAGAAAGTATTGGGTCAATAAATACAAGGTTATACTATGTGATGTCTAAAGTCCCTTCCACTCTTAGTGTCTCTGGTACACTGAATTTTAAAAGAACACACAGAGAAGCAGGAATATATTTGCATTAACACTGCATCTATGGAGCATAGCTTTGGAAGCACCTTTGCATTCTCTATAGTATATTTAAATACAGAGAAATCTATTTCATAGAATGTGTATAAATGCTTCTCTGCACCCTTTTAGTTATATAAGAGAATGAAAGAATAAAGGGGGAAAAGCAACAATAATAATGAAACACCATTAGCCAAGTGCAATGAGGAATTTAGTCAGCCACTTTTATGTACACATTAATCATGGCAGAACGAGAAATGGATATACAGCCTTGTTTCGGAAGTGTCTCACAGAATAGCTTTAGAACACTAAGCCATAAAGCTCTTAGTTTAATGAGTTAGTAACATTTTGCAGATTTGCTTAAAACACGTTGCTTTCCAGTCTGTGTCAACAGGCTCCAACAGTTCTTGCCAACACACTCATCCTAAACAATTACATTAAGACCCACAAGGCCGTGTTTACAGTTCTGAGAAACGAATGCATTGTTAATGGGCCATAAACTATCCTCTGACTCGACGGCTTGGCTTTTAGAAATTTGTGTAATAGTCAACAGAAAATTTCCAACATCTACTTGGCATAGAAGTGGAATTAGCTTCAGGGATATAAAACTGAATGCTGAGAAGCATTCCCTTCCACACATTTCCAATCTGATGTGATTTTTATATAGAATAAAACAATTTACACAAAATTTTGAAGGAAGGGCATTGCCATAGTTTAGAACAGTTTTATACATTAGAACAAAAAGTAAATAATCATGATGACCCATGCAAAAGTCCTATGTGTACAATACCCCCGATTTTCTCTCAGTTGTTCAAACCACTTGTGAAATAGCTGCATCTGTGAGTCACAAATAGTCTGTGAACAGACATCCACAGCGGCTCATGCTTGTCATGCCTGTTATTATCTGTTTTCTGGTTGCCAAAAACCCAATTATTTCAAACTACTGTTTTTATTTTTCTATAAAACCCTGTGACTGCCCCTCATACCTATTTTGCATCTTCTTCTCTTCCTCGCCTCTCTCTGTTTTGTTTCTCTATATTTCTGCTGCATCCCTTTCTCACTCCAGGCGTCCTTCTTATTTTAGGCTAATGTGTCTCGGTTTCTTCTTTCCAGATGGTCCCACTTTCTGTTGCTGGTAATTTCCATTCATCTCAATGCATTTTTTCAATTAACCAAGTCATGCCTTGCAAGCTTTACTCTCTGTATTTTATTCTTTCATTTCCAGGTTTCTTCCCATCTTTGTAATCTGTGACTTTGAGCAAGGGATTATTCTGGGCACTGCATAAGTACCAAGGTATCTGGTATCAGCTATTGAGGAGTTTGTCATCTCTAAGAGAAGCTATGTCACAAGCATATCCTTAGCATAAATACTCTTCCTTTGCAGAGCCTCTTATCTGATGGGTGGAAAACACAAAGGGAAAACTGTCTTTTTCTCGTAAGGAGCCCATTGGAAGGTTAGGATGAGGAAGGGAAAATAGGCTTTGATCTCTTTAACGCAGCGTGTTCCTACTGTAAAAGTAGTGATGGAGATTATGTGGCATTGAAGGCTGTTACATAGAGAAAGCTGACCCAGTCCCAGCCTTCACAGCCCTGGTAACAGGCACACTGCTTGTCCTGAGGCTGGTATTGAAGATAATAATAACAATTGGGAATATCTAGTTTCTGCTTAATATATTTTAGGCACTATTTCAAGCGTACTACTAGTATTATCTCATTTATTTTAATTTTTTTTATTTTTGTATATTTTATTGAGTATGTTATTACAGTTGTCCCCTTCCCCCCCCCTTTATACCCTCCACCCAGCACCCTGTCCCATCATCCCCACACCTTTTAGTCCATGTCCATGGGCTGCACACACCAGTTCTTTGGCTTCTTAATTTCCCACACTCTTCCCAGCCTCCCCCGACCACTTTTTTTTTTAATACAACTTTTAAAGATAAAACCAATTAATTTACCCCACTTGACAGATTAGGACAACTAGGCATAAAAGGTTAAGTACGTTTTTTAAAGTGATGCTGTTGATAAGCAATGAGTTCAGATTCAAATTCAACCACTATGTTCTAGAACCCACACTTTCACCCACAAAGTCAAAAGATAGGACCCAAGGAATTCCCTGTATCCCCCATCCTCTGCTTTATCTTGCATCCTGATCCTATCCTGCCACAATGCAACCTTCTCAAGGGGCTTACAACAATCAACCCACGTAAAATTGCAGCACTCCTGACTACCAAAAATTTTTATTCTGTACTCTGACCCCTTAGAACCCTAAATGAATCACCCACACTCTGGGCACCCCAAGCCAACAATTTCTCACTGAAAGCTTCCTCTTACCTAATCCTGAATGCGTTATAGTCGGTGTCTTCAGAAGAGCTCTAGGTCTTTGTGACACCTGGCTTGTATATTCATGTGACACTTTTAGACAACAGATAAACATTATCTGTCTCTGTAGGAACAAAGTGAACCTGCTACTGGTACTATTTAGATTAGGCTATTGAGCTACTGGCTAATCTTCATGTGCAAATGATACAATGTCAGCTCCATAAAAGAATAGATGACCTATGATAAAAACCCAGATGTTCTATTTTCATGCTCAGATATACACTCAAACTCGGTTCCAGGTTGATCTTTATAACTTTCTAATGAAAACATTACAACTTATCCCTGATATGCAAATACCATTTACCTAAAAGCAAGAAATTCTGAACTTGAATAGGAATATGGCTGTATTTTTATAGTATTTGTACTGTTTATAGAATTGTTATAGTAGGACAACACTACGTTGGGAGTCAAATCCCCGGGTTCTATAAGTAACTTTAGTGTCAAAGAATTGTGTGACCATGGACAAGTCATTTTTCCTGAGTGAGCTTCAAATTTCTCTTCTTATAAACTTAGATCACTCCACTAGATGACTCTGAGCTCCTTACCAATTCTCAAATTTTCTGATTCTTGGAAATGTTCAGAGAAACTAAAATTCAGTTGTCCTGGTAATTATGTAAGCTTTGAATATTTATGTATCTGTTAGTAAATTGAAAGTAGGGTGACAATATGTTCTTCTTTGCTTGGGATATTCCCAATTTACAGTATCACTCCATAATTATTAAGGACACTTCCTATTATCTTGATTACTTTTGATTAACTTTCACCTTGTGCTAATTTATAATACATCTTTAAGGTTGGAAGTTAATTTCTATTGCCATTCTTTTTTTCCAGTTTTATTGAGATATAATTAATATACAGTGCTTGTATAAGTTTAAGTTTAGAGCATAATGACTTAACATACATATGTTGTACAATTACCACAATAAGTTTAGTTAATATCTATCACCTCGTATACTTACAAAAATTCTATTAGATGTACTTTCTTAGCAACTTTCGACTATACCATAGAGCAGTGTTAACTATAGTCATCAATCCTACTGTACATTAGGCCCACAGTGCTTATTTATCTTATAACTAGAAGGTTGTAACTCTTGACCACCTTCATCTAATTTTCTCATCCTCCATCCCCCGCCCATGTCTCATAACCACAAAGCTGCTCTTTTTCTATGAGTTTGGTTTTGTTTCTTGTTTGTTTTTTAGAGTCTACATATAAGTGAGATCATGCATATTTGTCTTTCTTTGTCTTACTTCACTTTGCATAAGGCCCTCAAGGTCCATTCATGTTGTTGTAAATATCAGGAGTGCAGGATTTCCTTGTTTTTTTGGCTGAATAGTATTCCATTGTAGATACATACCACATCTTTATGCATTCTTCTATTGATGGGTACTTCGGTTGTTTCCATGTGTTGGCTATGGTAAATAATGCTGAACTGAACATAGGGGTGTATATATCTTTTTGACACAGTGATTTCATTTCTTTTGGATATGTGCCTGGAGTGGGATCGCTGAATAACGTGGTAGTTCAATTTTTAATTTTTTGAGGAGCCTCCATAATATTTCCCACCATGGCTGTACCAATTCACATTCCCACTAACAGTACACAAGGATTCTCTTTTCTTGCCATTCTGGCCAGCATTCATTGTCTCTGATTTTTTTTTTTTCCCCCCTGGAGATAACCATTCTAACAGATATGAGGTGATTATCTCATTTGGTTTTGATTTTCACTTCCCTAATGATTAATGATGTTGAGCAACTTTTTATATGCCTATTGGGCATTTGAATATTTTTTTCAAAAAATGTCTATTCAGGTCCTTTGTCCATTTTAAAAATGGGTCATTAGGGTTTTATTTTTGTTGTTTTTTGTTTTTTTTTGCTGTTGAGTTATGTGTACTCATACATTTTAGATATTAAACCCTAATCAGATATATGATTTGCAATTATTTTCTCCCTCTCTGTAGGATGACTATTCATTTTCTTGATTATTTCTTCAAATGCACATTCATTTACTAATATACTAACAGGAATATTATGGGTTGCTTTTTTCTTTTTACTTTTTTCCTTAATATTACACTGCTCATATTTTTGTTGATACAGGTTTCATTTTCTTTTTGTTTTTTTCCCCCCTAATGGGATCATACATTCTCTTGTTAATTTTTTTTCATTCAGTGATACATCATGAAAATCCCATCAAATTAGTGAACATAGTTCTAATTAATTTATGTTTATGTATTTTCCTATTCTTACAAAATGTGCTTTTATTTTTTTGAGAATTGATTCCCATATACCAGATCAATTGGTCAAATTATATGTACATTTTTATTTTAATATACATTTTAATTTTACATTTCCAAAAGCCATTAAAACTCACATTCTCATAAGCATTGCATGAGAGCTATATTGCTTTCTAATATTGGTTTTCTTTTGTAACTATGATAATGAGTATCCCCCATACACATTGAAAAATCAGCTGGGGACATCCTCAGATTCAGATGGTCCTGAACCTTTTGTGGCTAATGAAAATGATTACGGTAAAAACCTAAGTTTAAACTTCCTTTGCTCACCATCTATGAGCTGATGAGGGAGCTGATATACTCCTTGCCGTTGTATTTTCTCGCTACCATTGACCTAGGGGTATGAGCTCTGCATTTCTGTCCTCACTCATATGTACCTAGAAATTTGGCTCTGACTCAGTGACCAGGAGGACTGGGCAAAAAAAAACAAAACAGTGAATCAAGAGAAACATGAATAAAACCTATAAAAGTGAGGATTTATATGACTTAGTCTTAAAGTAGTATCCAATTTACACAAATCCTCTTCCTCCCTTGCAATAAACCTAAAAAGCAGGCCCAGTTTTACTTCATGACAGAGTATATTAAAGAAAATATAATTCACAATCAATCCTTTTGCCTGGCAAAAGTTGGATCTCTTCTCCCCTTTTTCCGCTTTTCTTCTCTGAAAGACCCCACATTCTTCAGATTTTATCATACCCCTTTTAATTTTTCTCAACTTTTTTTTTTTGTAGATTGTTAACTTTTTCACTAAGCCTATCCCCTTCTCCCTACCTGTTGAGAGGTAGGGAGAGATGAGACTGTTATTTGGTTTCCAGTGGTGGCCAGAGAACAAAACGTTATATTTCCTTCTGTTTGATTGGCTATATTTCTAATCTCAGTATTCAAAATTCATTAAATTTGATCCCTACATTAAAAGAACCTATGATTTAAAAGACAAATTCTGTGATCCTAATACTCAAAGAAATTGCAGTGTAGTGAGGGGGATAAAATATTAACACCTTAGAAATAATAAAAAGGCAATAAGATGCATTATTTGAGCTCTTCCTAAATTTCCAGTTACTCCTCAGTAGAATTCATGAGATTTCTTCTCTTCCAGCCTTATTACACCCTACAATTTAGAGATCGTACCCATTTTTATAATTCCAAGATTACTTTAATGTGAATTACTGAGAAATTTATATTATACTTTAACTTATTTTTAAACTAAAGACAAAAAATTATAATTGCCACTTAGGATTTCCCTTGGGTATTTGTGAACTTGTGTAGAAAATATCCTCAAAGCAGTAATTTACACATATGTTAGCAGCCTTCTGGATACAAACTATATGGTTTCAGAATAAAACTCAAGGGGAAAAAATGAGAATTCTAATTATTAACTACTAGTTTATGTTTTTGTTCATTATATCTAAAAAAAAAACAAATCGGTGTTTGAGTTTCTTATTGATATAATAGTTATTTAACTTGAAAGCTTAAAATAAGAACCTGGTGAGTACAGATGCCAAGTAGATGTCAAGCATTATGATACCATAAATAAAATGAAAAAGTTAAATTAAGAAAACTGTGGGCAACCAGCAACTTCAAAAATATAACCACTGTAATACAAAGCCAGGATAAGATTTGTTTCTGAAGCATTAGATCTATACATCTGTTAGATGTGTTATGTAAGAAGAGAATTGTTAGCAGAGTTTTATCAAGAGCAGAATGAGAACAGGACAGTAGGAACAAATAATGAGTGTACAACAGACAAATATTATAATGTAACATCGAACCAGCCCTCAACAGAACCAAGTGCAGAAATTTGACTGTTGCTGTGTTCCAGAGGCAATTTGAAGGGAAGAATACCTTTGAAAATGATTTAATTATATACAGGTTATTACAATTCTTTGATTATTAATGATCAAGCATAGTCATAGATGGATTTACATGGATGATATAATGTGCCAATTTTGCCTACCCACTGTCCCACTACCCCATTTATGGAAGAGAATAGGAGCACTCTAGGCCAAAAAAATGTATAATTATTTGTATTATGTGTACTCTGAAAGAGCTATATGATAAGTTTTGGAGAAGTAAGATATTCATATCTATTTTTGACAAGTATAATGTCAGTCCCCAGACTAAAGTTTTACAAGTCTCTCTGAATACCTTTACCCACTTTAATGAATCCTTTAATTTAAGAAATGGAAGAGGTAATTGGGTACAAGATACAATTTATTTATTTTTATAATTATGAATAAGTTTAAAGTTATAAAAATATTACCTATCACCTATTGTGCCAGCTTTTAGATTCCACTGGCATAATATTCATAAAATCCATAAATGAATGTTGATTTTTTCAAAATATACATGAAATAATTATTATTCCTTAGTTTTCCTCCTAAGTGCATTTCCCACCTATTATGTAGTATATATTTGATTTTTGTTTGTATTCTATCTTTGTTTTTGTTATTGACCATTCCACCTTCTTCCAATAAGTGAACTAATCAACCTTTTTCACCAGCTCCAAGATAGAAGAATGACTTACATATTAGCCTATCAATGAGTTTCATGCCTGTGGCTACTACGATTGTTTGAGGATAGGTGATATGACTAAAAACAAAGCTATTCAGAACAAGGAGAGTTTATCTTAGGTTTGCTAGAGTGATGGGGAAAAGAATTCATTGTATCTGAAAGTGGGAGGATGTAGAACTGAATCTTTTGAGTCACCATACAGGGGCCATGTATCTGAGATGGAAGTCAACACAGATGAAACCAAACCAAAAACAGAGAACATAAGTGACAGTGGGTACATGAGGTCCCTGAATCAAACTGCATTATTAGACTCTTCAGGACTATGTACTTATACATAAACAGATGAGAGAATTTTATCAGATCCTCTCCTTGATTTATCCCATATAATCTGAAGTGAGTTCTTTAGTGAGAGGATTTCAAAGAATATGTAAACAAACAAACAAAAAAAAAGCCTTTTCTGAAATTTTGCCAACTGGAAAGCTCTAGAAATTCTAATATTCTCACATGAATACTTAATGCACTAAGTGGTCCAAATACCAAAACTAAGTAAATAGAATAGAATACATTGGCTTTTTGAGGTTATCTATTGTCAAATGCCTTCAACAGGAAAAACATAAGCCTTTTCTTCAGAAGTTTTTTGCAAACAATTATAATTTACATAAATAAATGTTAGTTATATGAAGAATTTTATTCTTTATATTAGGAAGAAGAGCAAAAATTAGCTATAGAAAGTTCCAAAATGATCTGGTATTAATTTCTGATGTACCATTAAACTGCCACAGATTTATAAAGTTTAATAAAACAGAAATGTATTTGCTATATTATTGATATATTTGTGGATAGCTGTATAAACTGAGATCGTTATCAGGAACTACCCAAATTCAAGTGATATTAATGCTACATTTTTAGTTTCTCTTGGAATCCTAACACCAAAGTTTGGGAGGGGTCACAAATAGGGTTGGTTGGGGAAAAAAAACAAAACAAAACAAAAAAAAACAGGCATAATAGACTTGGATTAAGGCGTATGGAGGATGGGGTGGATTAAGAACAGAGAAGGAAGAGGCTGAGGTATGATAACTGATTTTAGAAGTGTTCAAAATCTCAAGGGCAAGATTAAAGGCAGAAAAGACATAAAATCAGAAGACAGGTTTCCATTCCACTGAAACGCACTCAGCTCTTCAGTACTCTGGATAGCTCCCAAGGCTTATAAGGATTTGAACTACATCCAAGGCTTTATCCCCTAAGATTTTTACCCTACAACCCAAACACCTGACCAGCTCTTTCACTTCAAGCAAAATTTTCTGATCATTCAAGCACTGTTACTAGTTTTGCTAAACTCAGTTTCTGTGGTCTGGAGATAAACCCCAACCTTGGAATCAAATCAGGGTCATGAAATTGTGTCTTAGTCCTCTTTCTGTGTGACATCTACAAGAATTATCCTACAGCTATTCTTTCACATACCTGACAAGATAAGTATGTACAAAAATATACATTGGAATATTTTTGAAATATCAAAATACTAGAAACAACTTAGATATTCATCTATAGGGGAATAAATTAATTATAGTTTATCTATTTGAAGAAACAATATATAGTAATGAATACAACACATCCACATAGACACACACTGATATATTGGATTGGCCAAGAAGTTCATTTAGTTTTTTCCATAAGATGGCTAGTAAGTGCTTAGTTTTTTTTTAACTTCATTCAAAACAATTTGTTAGAATGCATTGTGACAGCTGTCATATCAGCATGCATTTTAAAAAGCTTATCAAAATTGGTGAATTTTTGTGCAATTTAATACTGAAGGCAGAAGAAGATATGCAACATTTTGGCATATTATGCTTTATTATTTTAAGAAAGGTAAAAATGCAACTGAAATGTAAAAAGAAAAAGATTTGTGCAGTATATGGAAAAGGTGCTGTGACTAATCAAACATGTCAAAAGTAGTTTGCAAAGTTTCTTGGTACTACTGACACTTTAGCCAAATAATTCTTTGCTGTGGGGCTATCTCATGCATTGGAAAATGTTTAGCAGCATCCCTGCCCCCAACCCACTAAGACAGCAAGAGATAGCAAGTGATAGCTGACATAGTCAAAATATCCAAATCAATAAAGTTTTCAGTGAAAATGAAAAGTGTGTCTTTTATTTTATGGAAAAAACTAAATGGACTTCATGGCCAACCCAATATAATAATTTCCAAGCTATACCATAAAGATAAGTTTTAAAGATGCAATGTATAAAAGAAAAGACAAGTACGTTGCAGAATAGTGTGAATGCTATATTTCTATATATAAAGAAAATAGATTAGATAAGCTTGTAAATGAAAAAAATACTAAATGGTTTCAAAAAATAACTGGCAATAGCCTCTAGGAAGGAGGCCTATGGGAATGTTTGAATTTTTACCATGTTTATACAACACTTTTTCAATAAAAATGCTGCTTATGAATACATTTTTAAAGTAAATTTAAAGGAATAAATAACGACAGACCTAATCTTCATACATGTCTCTTTGTGCATATTTGAGCTACTTCCATTAATAGATCTAGCAAGATCCCACTAGCCTAAGCCATTGAGCAATTTTTTCTATGGCATGCACTGTTTTTTAGTTCCTTTCTTTTAAATTAAAAAAAAACAAAACAGGCTGGCTCAGAGACAACAGAAAAAAATATTCAATTATTGGGAAGTTCACCTATATGCTCAAAATCCTGATTGTGACTTTTCAACATAATGAAAATAACTCTACAGCAGTTCCCATGATCTTTCAGAGAAGCAATAATGTGGGAGCAAAAGCCACAGATTTTTGGGCCAGAACAGATCATTCTCTTCTTAACATGGTTCCTTCAATAGAAATCAACTGCCAACAGTTTCTCAGAATTCATCCCCCTCCACAGCATATAATGATTACAGAATGAATCAGCGTCTCAGGAACATAAAGAGCTTCTGAAAAACCACATCTTGTATGTGGGCCTGGGGAGTGGTGATGGGAGAACTTAGGTCATTTATCTATAACCAAGAAAAAATCACTTCATCTTTAAGCACCGCTTACCATAAAAAGGTAGAATTCATACCTTAAAAGAATTTTTTACTACCATAAGATATATGTAAGATATAGCTAAATTTAAATTCTTTAAATTTAGGTTTGAAAACAGGTCGTGAATGGCAAAAACTCTTATTTATAGAACATTTAAATTTAAAAGGGAAGAAATTACTGGTCTATTGTGAAAAGCAGGCAGTGACTTCTGTCTTGCCACACATGTGAGAAAAATGCCGATTTGCTCAATAAAGAGAGACAACAATAAATTTCCAGTTACTGAACTCAGGGCGCAGATATTCTAATGGAAGAATCTAGTCAAGAAGTACAAGACAGGCTCAGATAAGAGCTATCTTGAAATATTAAAACCTGCCATGGAAATACATATAACAATGTGTTAATAGTATTTATCTCTGGTGGGATCATGCTTTATCTATATTGCAGTGTATCATATATATACATCATATTTTCCAAAATTCCTATCATAATCATGCATTACTTTTAGAACAAAAAATTATGTCTATTGTTAAAGACTAGAGTGTGCAAAATGCTAATTTGGTTATGAATAAAACAGAACTCATGAATATAATAAGCACTACAGTTTATAGTAAAGATACCTGGGATTATTTTGTCTGTTTTTTTTAAAAAGCATATAAAATTTTTAATTAATAGAGTGTATTTATTTTTATTGTTATTCTATTATAGTTGTCCCAATTTTCCTCTTTTACTCTTCCCTGCCCTGTCCACCCCCTCTGCTACAGCCAATTCCCTCTCTCCTGTCTATATCCATGGGTCATTTATACCTGTTCGTTGAGCAGACACTTTCCTTTCATATATTTAAATTAAACTGTTCAGTAGGCATCACTAAGCTTTCAGGGTACAGGATAATCACACTTTTCTATAAAGCCTTACCTCCGCCAATGGTTACTTACTTTCTCTTCTTAGTTTCCATAATTCTTATTATGATATTTTGCCATAACAACCATTTGGTATTTTACACTGGCTTTTATTATACCTATTGTGTGTGTGTGTATATCTGTCTAGTCTTTCCAATTATATCATGTGTTCCTTGAGGATAATGACCAAATATAATAATAGGTCTATATAGCTTTTAAACGCCAGCCCAATATTTTGATCATTGTAAAATGTTAAGTAAATATTCACTGATTTATAATAATCTAATTAATTATAAAATTGTATATTTAAATATAGAATTAACTGACCTGATGATACAAGATTAATATGGCATCAACATATTACTTCAATGAGTAGAAAAGATGTCTTTATTGAGTAAAATATGACTTTCTTGAATAAAATAGGTATTTTGCCTTCCCTGTGCTAGAAGATATACCAGGTCTTATTTCTTGGCCCTAAAATACCAGATACTTAAATTCAACAGTTTAACAAGATCAAACACTTAGCCCCAGGATTATATAATAATCACATTTTCAACCTTCCCATGTAGACAAATTTGGTGTGTCAAATCATCTTACTTTTCTATAACTTATTTCATAGATGTGTTAGTTACCTCTGTTTGTAGTGGTTCTTTGAGGAAATAATGATGGAATCATTTACATCCACTTTTGCTTCTTTCCCTCTAGGCTCAAAAATATAAGTACCTCAATGTTATCAAAGACTGGGTCCTTTATCTGAGCTTCCTCGTCCAACCTTTTAAGAGACCACTTCTTTTATGTACATCTCTTTAATTATTATGCCATTGCCTCCTTTAAACATGCAAAGATTGTTCCTCTTTTGAAAAATAATTTGAATTTGCTAATCAGGGCCCTAACTTGCTGAATTAATCCAGACATTTCTTTGCCTGAATTTCTTTACTCTTTGTCCCCCATTTTGATACCATTTACTCCTTATCCCCCTTTTCTTTCCAAAGTCAGTGAACACAGATGTACAGGGTGTAGTTTATATACTGGTCCTCCAGAAGTGTTCAATGCACATCGTTGACCTCATTCCACTTGTTTTTGTTTCCTTTTTTCTTTTCCACACTTTCACCACATTTCAAATTATACTGTATGTACAGGTTAATTTTCCTAAAATATTATTCAAACATTTCTTAAATAGCATGGGGTATAAATGCCTAACTCTGGTTTTCAGTGCTCACCAACTGTCTTTCCCACTTTCCCCCTACTTTTGCACAGGGAGTTTTCCCTCCAGTCACATCCACTTCCCAAACAGAATTTTTGCATGGTCATCACTTCATCATGGCACATGTGCCATCACCTGCTTAGAACATCCTACCCTCATGTCTACCTATGTAATTTCTGCACAGCCTACAACGAGTTTGAACTTCACATCTCTACAAAGCTTTTCTGGCGGGGGTATCCAACCTGCAACCCACGTGCGGCTCAGGATGGCTGTGAATGCAGCCCAACACAAAATCATAAATTTACTTAAAACATTATGAATTTTGGGGGGGATTACATGTCTCAATGTATTTAATGTGTGGCCTAAGACAACTCTTCGTTCAGTGTGGCACAGACACCCCAAAAGTTTAGACACCTGTGCAACGGGTGTCCTCACAAGGATTTGTCCATCCCCTCTCTGGTTCCTATACTATTTATTACCATCTGACACATATATACTGACTTTTCATTATATGCATTTGTAATGTGTATATGCTCTGTCTTTCCATTAGGTTTAAAGCTCTAAAAGTTGTAAAGGTAGATTAGTTTATTCCATAGGAATTGTTTTTCCTTGGTTTGGTGTTAGGTAGGAGTGTGTGTGTGTGTGTTCGCAGGTGTGTTTATGTGCCCACACTCACACTTCAAATGTCAAAATGACAGTTATGATAATGTTTCCAGGTCTGGAGTTCAGGACAGGTTAGTAGCTATTTTACTACTACTACTACAACTAATTATAATAAAAAATAATTTGGAAATATGTTTGATCTATATTCTCCTCCTAGACAATCACAGTGCACATCGAGATTCTGAAAAGTCCCCCAGTAAAGGAGCGGTTTGGGATTTATAAGTTGTATTAATTAAAATAAAAACACAATGTTTGGCAAAATTTATTTCAGAGGCTGCTCCCTCAAATGTTAGTATTTTCCGAGGAAATCTTTTCAATAACTTCTGGGGGAGATGGAATTGAATGGAAAAATAAGACAGGCCACCCTTCAGAAAAATAGCAGGAACATTTGAAATTATTTGGTGAGAAGGAAGGCCAATGTATGAATCCATATTTGTCAGTCTATAAATTTTTCTTTCAGATAAAATTGGTTTAAAAAATTCTATTCCAATTCAGTTATGAAAATCATTAAAACAGTATTTGTGAACTTTGTGTAAAGTTGCCCAATAAGTTGATTGTGAATCCTGGAACTTGACTGGACTTATAAACCTAAAAAGTCAGGGTTATGAAATTATTACCTTAATTTGATATCTAAATATCAGTTGTTCCTTCTGATGAAAAGGGCAACAGAATACCACAGAATAAAATCTAAGTCAGACAAAGCCATTAAATTTTCACAAGTTTCAAAATGAAGACATATACTTACCCAGCACAGGGCAGAGTGAGTTTTGGACTGCAATGTATGTTTATAGGAAAAATATGTTTTTGGCTTAATGATTATTATAATTTTTAGGCAGAATTTAACTTATTTTGTACAAAGTGACTTCCTTTTTGGAGCACTACAAAATGGTTTAGTGGAAAGATCACAAGATTTTTGAGTTAGACATATTTGGGCAGCTCTGCTACCAATCAGATGTGTGACCTTAAGCAAGCTACTTAATCTTTCTGACTCTCAGTTACCTCTTCTCTAAAACTCTAGATAACACTCACTTTCTCTCTGTAAGGCTAGAAAAAAAATATTAGTTTTTCTTTTTGCCCCTTTCTTTCTTTTTTCCCCTCCCTGCCATTCTCCTTTTCTATGGCCCAAAGGCACACCATGATACCAAAATTCTTGATGAATTACTCCCCAGAAAATTTTGTATTTTTATGTACATCATTAAGTGCTTGTACTATATTTTTATTATTAAAACTCAATTTAAATGGTTCTAGCTATGCTGACATCGGTTAAAAGAGGGGAATTTAATCAGATTACTTTCTTTTCTATCCAACATGGACAGATAAATATTTACATTAATTTTATAACCTATTTCAAAGAAGAAATTTGAAACCAGATAATGACCTAGGCAAAAAGAAAAATGTAATGCAATCAGAAAAGGTGGCAGTTTGTAAAAGTTTTCTTTTATTTATCCAGGGAATGAATTTTCCGCATGCCCACTATGAGGTAGCCTTTATGCCAGGTGCCAGCAGGATAAAAAGATTAAAGAAACCTAGGCAATTTACATGAAGAATCTTGCAAAATAATGAAGAATTGGCACGTAAATAAACAATTCTCTTTTAAAGTTCAAGTGCAATAGCATCACAATTTGCAAGGTGCCACAGAATAAACAGGAGATTAACATTAGGAGGTAGGGGTTGATTCACAGAAGGCTGCTCAATACTGTTCACAATTAAAGCTGGTAGGAAGATAACGTACCATCCTTGTTTCAGAACTGAGGAAACTACCAAAGTTAAATGATTTGCACCGAGTTTCAACCAGGCCTCAAAATCTAGTGTAACAACTTTTAAACCAGTACTCTTTTCAAAATGATCACGTACTCAGCTCAATCAACCTGACTCATAGTCCTGACATTTATAAATAGAGTTTAAAAATAATACCTGATCAACAATGTCAAGAGGAAGCAATACCATATTGCTCTTGGACTCGAAAGAAGAAGATGATCGAATATTCATATATAAGACCAACAAAACTTATAAATAAGTTCGCTGCCATGGAATGAATGTTTGCCTTATCTCAATATCATGCAGGTTCTTCTGTCAAAAAAAATTATAGAATATTTTCCTAACCGGTATTTTTTAACAATGAAATCTTGATGTAGACATGATGGTGAGATAAAAAACACAATGGTTTAAATATCCCCTGTCCACAAAGGAACAAGATGAATTACTTAAAGGTATTGAATTGTGTAGTATTCTTGATCTACATGTAGCAGCTTTTCCTCAACACAGGATTCTTGTTATTTTTCTTTAACCAACTACTGATTGTGAACATTGGCCATCCAAATGTGGTAACATCACAATGGACTCTCATAGGCACTCCCTTTACAGTAAAAATTCAATGTTAGTTTTTAGCAAACTGTAGGCATTTCTTCCCACCTTAGAAATACTGTTTGGTGAAACAATAAATTTAAAACCTAAGACACTAAGTAGTTTTTCCAATATTTAATAGGGTTGCTTTACTCCCCGTGGATTTTTCTCTCTGTTATACGAATATCATTTTCATTCTCTTTCTATTTGAATTAGTCTTATGAGAAAACATAAGGAACAAAAATAAAATAGGAATGTGATATGTTAATGATATTTCTTTTGACAGGATATTCTAACATTCCTATTCTTGAAACAATTTTTGTTTTCTTTCTAAATGTAAGCTATGTTTATTAAGGTTGAATTTATGAGCCATACAAGTTTTTAAACGAAGATATGGGTGTTTAGGTGGTATCTCTTACTTTTTAGATTTGCTCTAAAATAAATGATGTACGCCCTCCTTCAAGTTATAATTTGGAGTTATAGTCAAAAACAAAAAGGATAGATCAACATGGGGATACTTGCTCCCTTTTGCAATTCTCTTGAAATATTAATACAAAATTCTAATCTGGTCAAAATATACGTTCAGAGACCCATATGAATGGCACACTGAGATATACAATTACAAAGATTCCTATTATCAATTAGAAAAATGTTATATATTCACATGAATTCTTCTTTTCCTCTATCATTGACTTTCTTTTTATATAATAAAAATTCTTCAGTAGTTTTTAACATGGTTATGACTTTATTCTTGTTCACGGAGAAATTTTATCCGTATATGCCCCTATTTTTATCAGATATTTTATGCTTTGAGAACACAAATAATATTTTATATACCTAATCCCCTATGGACATTTAAATTTACAAAGACAATAGTGACATGGAAAATACAGTCATTGTATATATGTATGTGTGTGTATGTACTATGTACACATACTGTGTGTATACACATACACATACGTATATGTATATACAATCGCAATTCAGAATGTACAGACTCCTAATGATTCTTACCACCTAAGTGTCCACTTACAGAGTCAGCTTCAGGAAAAGGTTACCATCAACACTGGTGTCGTTCTGCCTGACTTAGGGAGCATGCACATAAAAGGGTTGACAGGAGTGGTACCCTGTCCTCTTCTACACTGTCTCACACTCCTTGATACTTCGGGTGCTGACAGCAACAGCAAAGCCACTTGTATCCGTGGAATAGGAATAAACATTGTTAACAAATGAGCCCTCAAATTCTCCCCTATCCTTCTAACTTCTTAGGAGCAAAGGCTCTTGCTTACGAAGCTCTCTCTAGAGGTCTTCTATAGAAAAAAGGAAAATTCAGAGAAAAGTAAGAAACCTGGAGCAGGTAATAAATAACCGAGTGCGATGAAGGGGAAGAAGAGAAACAAAAGCCAGTGACTGTCAGAGAAAGATTTTGTGCTTAGGAATAGAGAGTAAGAGAGCATTTCAGGATCACCTCTCATCCTCCTGAGAAATTTTAGTAGAAACCAGTGACAGGGAGAGCTATTTTAAAGATTTTATGTTAATGACACTCTTTTTCTTCTGGAGTTTCCTCTGGAGAATGTTTATCAAACACACTGTTTATATTAGAACAGTTCTTCAGTATACAGGACTGTCCCGCACATTGCAGGATGTTTAGCATATTTGATCCCACTACTAAATGTCAGAAATGTGCCTCTGTCATTGTGACAAAGCAAAGTACTTTCACACATTTGCAAATGCCTCCATAGAGACACTACCGTTACTGATTGAGAAATACAGCTCTGGAAATAAAGTGTGTGTGTATATTTCACTTACATTTGTGTAATATAACTCTCACATGTAATTCCATTTTGTGCACCTGAATAGCAGGTATATTGTTTTATAGGCAAAAAAAAGTGAACATTAAAATGAAGAGGAAAAAATGTGTTTTTAATGGCAAATAAATAATGCTAAAGGCAAAACAGCAAAAAAGAAAAAATCAAGAAAGGAAACCAACATTTCTTGATTGCCTGCTTCATAGTAAAATTTACCTAAAGACAGTTCAGTAACAGGACTAGTATCAAATCCAGGTTGGTACAATTCCAAAGCCTATGTACTGATGGGAGAATGGTGAGGTGCTTTAAAAAATTAAGGAACACCTTTTAAAATCTAATGAGAAACAGAAGAATTTTTTCTTTGTGTTTAAACAGCATCCAAACCACATATGAATCATACTCTCACCCCTAAACTACTAATGTTATATATCATGCCCTCCATCAGTAGATGTGAAGGGATTTTGAAGATTAAATACTGAGAAATTAAACATTAACATTTTCCAAAAGGCTTACTGGAAACTTATTATCAGCAAATGAGATGGTTTAGAGAACATGAGGGAAAAAACAAGTGTATGTCCTAAGGAAAATCCTTTTTTTCCCTTGCACTTCTTGGGCTAAGGGCCAGAAACATTAGCAGAAATGTATTCTTATTATAAACTCAACCAAAAATTTACATATTATTCATTACAGTGTGGTTTTGGAAAGAGATGCTCTTACTGAAATTAACTTCACAGTATGAAATGAAAATCATCACCTTGCTTAGAACAATCTTCAGATGGGTTCTGGGCGTGACTTGATGCCCTCAAATTCCCCAGCTGTCAGAGAGGAAGTGCAAGCCCAGCAAGAATACTGGGCCTGACTCCTGCCGAGCTGCCAGCAAGGCGGACATACCCCTCAGCCTCCTGGACTAGAAGTGGTCAAAGTAGCAGAGGCAACAAACCCCATGGCTTCTATTAGTTCTTTAATGTAACAAAGGAAATTTAAATGAATTCTCAAAGCCTTAGGATAATTATCACAAAAAAGACCTTATTCATCAGGTTGACAGAGATTCCATCTGGAGGTCTAGAGGGTGCTGCCATCACCTGTGCATCATTCCTTCCTGTGGCAGCTCCCTGCAGTCACAGAGCTTAAGGATAGACTTACTTCCCCAGGGGCATTTCCACATGCAGTTTTTTTAGGAAAAGAAGCAACTCTCTGACTTCCCATTGCTGCAGTAAAACTAGTCTGACACTGTTGGGCAACACGATCTGGTAGAAGTCCATTGAATCAGATATGAAGCAGAAGATCCAAAGACAAGTACCATTTGATTTCACTTTTTTGTGGAGTAATGAACAAAATACACAAACAAAATAGAAACAGACTCAAAGATACAGAAAACAGACTGATATCTGTCAGAGGTAAGAGGGGTTGAAGGGCAGGGTGAAAAAGGTGAAGGGATTGAGAAAAAGATATCTCATAGACACAAACAAGGATTGGTGATTCCCAGAGGGAAAGGGGAGCCAGGGAGACAGAAGAGGGTAACGGGGGATAAATGATGATGGAAAGAGACTTGATTTTAGATGGTGAACACACAATACAATATACAGATGATGTATTATAGAATTGTACACTTGAAACCTATATAATTTTATTAACCAATGTCATCCCAGTAAGTTCAATAAGAACTCTTTAAAAGATTAAGAAGATTCAGTTTTATAAGATTCTTCCCATTGTAACCATCACAAATTCAACGGACCACAAAAGACTGAATCTTTTACTTAAGCATTATCTTGGAAATTTATTTCAATTACTATGGCTGAAGGAATATTCTGAAAACAAAGAATGAAATTTTGTCAAAAAAAATCTGTCTCTTTTTCTGTAAAATTTCTTAATGACATGATAGTAATGGAAGTAATAACACTAACAAAATGATCTTCATATTAGTAAGATATGGCTTTGCTGGGGTCTCAAAGTCCCTTTATTCCTTAAATACATATATATATATATATATATATATATATATATATATATATATAAAAGCTTTTGTGTGTGTGTTTGGTAAAACTTATTCTAATGGCTTTTAGATTAAACAGGGCACTTCTTTTTCTAATGCAAAAATGGCCTTTAGTTTTAGACACTAGCTCTACATAATTTGCTTAAGAAACAAAAACAGGAAATATATTTAATGGAATATCAGATTTGCTCCCTCTGGCTGATTACATTAACCAGATACTGGATATATCTTTTTTTTCTTTTAATGTTTTATAATCAGTTTCCGTGATAGCTACTGAGGAAAAAGTGGTTCAATTGTGAATACTCCTCTGGCTCTTTATCTAGGCATAGTTTCTTAAGAAGTATCAAAAATTTATTTTTCTTTGGTTAGTAAACGCAGTGCTCCAACCTCCAAATAGTAAGTTCAGGTCAAAGGGCCAAGATGCAGGCAATAGCATCCTTTAGAAGACACTCAAAGGGGTCAGGAGGATTTCAACAAGGACTTCGAGACTTTTGTAGCCATTTATCATTCATTTTAGTCCACATAAAAGCTGCAAGTTGAAAATAAAGTGCTTGTTAAGAGAGAAGATTCTAGTTAAAATGACATTTGAAAGTTCCTGACATCGTTTAGTGAGACTGTGAATAATGAAAAACAACAGTTATCAAATATTCATCAAATACGCATTATAGCAGAGTATCACCCCAAATAGTTCACCAAATCTTCCTCGGTTATGAAACTAAGCTTTTAGTTCTCTCATTTAAGCTCCTCATTTGGCTGATTGATGGACTCTTTACTCTTAACTGAAGTATCCCTTTGAAACAAGGATCATCTTGTCAAAATATATCTTAGATGATCTGCAAAGATAACCTCAGTGACACAAAAGGTGATTAAAAATATCTCCCAAAGAACAGTTCACACTGTAAATTATTCTTGAATTCTATCATGAAATTAGAAGTCAATTCGCAGTCACTTGAAAGGCCCTGAAATAGGTCACCATTGTGAGCCCCTCACCTGTCATGTTGGAGCAGCAAAGAGCCCACACTCACATTGTTAATGTTTTTAATGAGCAAAAGAAATGTCAGCAGCAATAGTGCAAGAAGCCGAGGACATGACAGATTAGCACGGTCGTGTTCACCATCTAATATTTATTAAGCATCTAATGAATACTTGGTTCTAAAATAAGCACTATGGAGATTTTAGAGAATATAGAAAGAATATGATCATTGCTCTCGGGGAACCTGCTACCTGAAAAGGTCCAATACAAGTACCTAGCACCCAATAAGATAATGTTGCCAACCCTTGATTCAAGACAGAAAATAATATAAATAACAAAAAATCACGGGTAATAAAATCATTTAAAACTGAGAATGGACCTTAGAAATGATCTGTTTGAACTTTCCTCATTGTTCAGATGAAGAAACTGAGGTTCAGAAAGCTAATGGCTTGCCTCATCACTGTCAACCGGAGGTTCCTACTCCAGATTGGGTTCTCGTTATCTAAATGAGGTTCAGTGCAGATGAGACATTCGAGGTAGTTTCCTTGGGTAGGACTCCTCCACGTCCTCCGCTGTGGGTACTCCTGTGAGCCCGCTCCTACACGCACACGCAGATGCAAAAGGAATACACAGAACCACAAGAGGCGCTCACACGCACAAGGAAAGAAGAGAAGATGAGCGTAGAGTAGTCGCCGGTTCATTGCATTCAAACTCCTGCTGAAAGGTGTTGTCAGATACTTGATTGGAGCACATCTGCCCCCCAAGAAACGATTCTCTGAGGCTTTTGGTTCTTCTCTCTGAGTCATCATTCCTTGTGCATAAGAAATTACCCTGTTTGTAACCGGGTAGTGTTTCCAGCCTGTTTCCTGTCAGTAGAAAACTGGAGCAGTTGCTATAGAGGCTTACATTGTCAACTGGGTCATCACTAATAATGACTTCAGACTATAAAAGAAAAGTTATGAATACATGGAATAATGTCAGACGGCACAGGTCATTTAGTGGGTATGGAAAAAGAATTAAATTTGACCATTTCTATTAAAAAGGAGTATAAACTTAAAATGGCATAAATACCATGGCCATAGCTTTTTATTGGAATGTCCTTCCAAAATATGTTAACTTGAAAGACAAAAGTGGCACTTTTCAAAAACATAATTTCTTTTCCTCAAGTAAATTGAAAATGTTATTTTTGAAAATGTTTTGCTTTTGGTGTTTTTAATCGTGAAAACCCATAATTAGTAGAAATAAATGTTTAACATTAAGTAATAAACATCTTTTTAATAAATAGATTTTTTCTTATTTCCATAAAATTTCATTTTATCATCAATACCCAATCAACATTAAGCTTAAAGAAGAAAGCTAAAGAAATATGTGGTTACTAAAAATTCTTTTCTTGAAGAACTAAACTGCTTTCTAGCCTGGAGAGGGAAATTATTTTGTAAGACAAGGTGGTAATCTCTAGCAGATGAAATACAAAATTAGGTAACACTAATAAGTATCCCCTCTTCTGAAGTTTTGTTGCCTTTTCATTTGCTCCTGAGACTGGGGACAAAGAGAAATTAAAATGTCTTTGACAAGATATATGAATTTTTAATTTTTTCTTCCTTTTGTATTTAAAACCTAACAACTTTTATAATTAGTCTGTGAATGCCTCACTAATAAATTTTAAACTTATGTGAAAGGATTCATTTGGATGGTGTATTATCTTTTTTTTAACATGTAATCTATCAACTTAAGCTAATTAAACTCACGGATGTCATGGTTCTTATGCTTCTCAGGATTCAAATTAAGAATTTGATATTACATCTTTAATAGGTAATGAACATTTTGTGGCATTTGTTTCCTCTAATATATATTAAAAATTATATAAGAATCGCATGTTGGTTGAAGAATTCTCTTTGCTTTAACAGAATTAATTAACTTTTACCATTATTTCAACTAGTCAATGATTTTTTTTTTAATTTCAAAAAGTCACATCACAAATTACCCATGTCAACTATTCTATTCTCTTGGTACTTTTAATTTTTTATTGGTGTAGTTAAATCTTGGTATATTATATATCTAACAGCCTATTAACAGTGGCTAGATGCAATTGAGACATACACATAAATATAAAATTGTGTTCTCAGGGCAAGCTATTAAGCATATGTAATTAATGAAAATCCCCACTGATATGAGAGAAAGAGAGACTGTATACAATGGTCATGTCTTATGTTTCTGTACTGATTTTAGATCCAAAACTCAGATTAAGTCTCATCTGTGTATGAAATATCAACAACATTGATGTTACCATTTGCAGTGAGGTATCTTGAAATACTGATCTTTATGTTTGTTTTTTCCACTTCTATGAGAATCTTACCACCAATGACTCGGAGGTACCCATATCACCTCAAAGAGGAGTAGGATTTTTTGTAGCAAGAATGAATAGAGCAAGTAGTTATTGTAGAAGGGAGGCCTGAAGGAAGCAGGGCACAGAGTTTATGCTGTTACAGTTGAACAGAACAAAAGAATGAAGGAGAAAGAGAATTCACATGCATAGGCACACCCAGAGAAGGTTTATCTGGGCTAGGGAGGTGGGCAAAGGGAGAGAGAAAAGAGGAGCTGGGTGGGACACACAGAGTCAGAGAGAGGGAAACGAGAGGGGCCCGCCTCGGGGATGAAGAGCCGAGTGAAGAGGTGTCTTAACTGAAGACTGCCTGTCGCTCATAGGAGCCAGCAGCAGGGAGTCCTGTGGACATCAACATATAGAGATGGCTTATCACCTAGACAAAGCAGGATGTCTCTGGTCACTGTGTGGGCTTTCCATCTACAGATGTCTACCCATTGCCCATAAAACTTCTAGCTTAAAAGTTCAGTCAATGACCCAAGAATTTCCTGGGCTGTATCTAGACTGACATTCATAGATTTCTTGAATTGGCAGAAGAGCATGAGGGTCTTCAACACTCAGAGAAGTAATAATTTCAAGAAAAGAGATCCCCAGCATTAATAATTGGGTAGTACTGGACAGTGGCATATCCTATCCCTGTTAAACATTTAACAACAGGCTTTCTATAAAAATTTGATTTTGAAATTTTATTACTTTTGTGAAACTAACTATAAAAGGTCAAACTGAGCATAGTTTTGTCATTTTCATGTGCTTAAACTAATTAGAATGGAAATAAAATTGCATGAAAATAAAAACCTCTCAAACTTTAATATTAGCACATTGCTTCATTTATTCCCAAATCCTTTGAATCTGAGGACCACCTGTGTATGAGAAATTAAAAACTAAATAACAATATTCTATGTTCAATGTCTACAATTGAAATTCTAAGCCTTTATAACTATAAAAGTGCTTGGCAATTATTTTTATATTTGAGCTTAGAATGATTCCCCAACAAGGACTGCAGTAACAGTAAATCTGATGTTCACAGTGTCAATTTGTTTTTGGTTCCTATGCTACCTCAACATGAGTTCTTGTTATCATTTCCGTCATCTAAGTTTTCTCTTGTTCTTGGTACTGGTGTCTGTTGGGGACTATATTTCTGGACCACGGGGCACGATTCTGCATTCTTAAAACTCAATTCTCCATTCAGATGCAGTATTTTGGTTTTGTCTGTTTGATTTATTTATTTCCATGTTTACAATTTTCTGTCACTTCAACAGAGTTTTGTAGAATGAGCATGACTCCTTTCCAATCTCTTCAGCAAGTTGTTCTCCCTTACTATAGTAACCCGACATGTCTGCACCCATTAGAAATCTGTCTCTTTGACTGGGCTATCATGGTTTCTGAATTAAGAATTAGGGTGCATAATTTATCAAATAAGGGTTTGTTAAAACCAATAAGCCACATAAATCCCACATTCTCTCTAGATAGAAGCCTCAGATGCAAATGATTTACTCTTTTCATGAACCAGAAGTAGGATATAAAAAAACTTTAGTTTTTTAAACATTGGGTTGTACTTGCTATAATCTCTAACAAAAACTTAACTCTGAGTCCCTCCTATGCCTCAATTGCTGAATTGGATGCTTATTTTTTCAACACGTATTTAATAAACAGCTACAATATGTTAAGCACTGAACTTCAATTACAAGCCGAAAATAAAATGATGAACAAAATGTACTAAAGCCTGCAGTCTGATAGGAAAGACAGGCTTTAATAAAATCATAAAATATTACCACTTTACCACGCTCTAACTTCTCTCTCTCCTTCTTGGCTTTTCTGTCTCTGCTCCCTTATTTTCTCTCCTACCCCAAAGACTTTCACAGGCTTTTTTTTTCTCCACCTATTTCCAAGGGTTTTATACTCAAACCTTACACCCTGCTACTCTAAATCCTCTCCTTGAGAAGAATTCAACATACCTCATGACTTCAACTTTTGCCCTTTATGCTGAGGATTTAAGTAATTCTGTCTTCTTCCCAGATCTCACCAATCTCCTGCTGTATCCCGTAAGTACCACTAAGTCTCCAACCAAATCCTGGAATCCATTTTCTCATCCACCCCAACTTTTACTGAATGAACACTACAATAATACCCTAATTATCTCCCTTCTTATTCCACTACCTCTCGTAACATTTTTATATTTCTAAAGTGCAAAAAAGATCACACTATTTCATATCTAAAAGTCCCTAATGATGCCCCAAAGAAGCAGTCTAAGGGTCTTGGCATGACATAGAGGCTTCCTGGGGGCATGACACACAACTGGGATCATCTTCTTCTACTTCTCCACATACTAAATTTCTTTATTTTCAAAAATATGCCGTCACCTTTAATAGTGCTATTCCTTTCTACAGGCATTCTGTTCAGAATATTCTGCCTCTTTCTTCTCCTCAACATTTAAGATTCAATTCAAATAATTCCTCAGTGAAACCCTGAGACTTTAGTCAGAGTTAGTCACCCTGTGTTATCCCATGGTCCCAATGATATGCTTATTTTAAAACAGCCATCAGAATGCATTATAAGTTTACAATGTCATTTGTCTTGATAATCTCAGTGTATAGCAAAAAATCTGGAAAAAATGATGTTAAATATTGGATGTTTTTGAATAAGAGAATGCCTCTGCATTTTGTAAGGGGGGTTGTCTTATAGCATTCTTCCAAAGTGAACATTTCCTTCGAACATTTCCCTTTTTATCATTTAGATGGAAACTGAGGAACACAGGAGAGGAGAGAAAACATTGACTAGCATGTAAGTCAGAAGTGAAAAGCAAAATCTTAACTAGAATCTGCCTATTTGCTGATGATATATCAAATAAAATAAGGAGTTATTAATCACAAATTTGTAATCAGCCCTTACCTGTTTTAATGGGTTTAAGATTAAATTTGTTCACAAGTGACATAAAATCATTATAGTTGTAGTATAAACAACTTTGAAGTCCACTCCTTTCTCTTATAAAAGTCCAGGTTCAACAGCACTTCATAGTGTCAGGGTACATGTCTCCTTCTCTCTTACTTCTCTGTCACACGTAGCTTCCACTTCATGATCCAACGTGGCACATGTGTATTCCAAGGAGCAGGATGGAGGAAGGAGTAAAGAAACCTAGCACAAAGATTATGTGACTGCTATGTCCTAAATAAGGTTCCCAGATACCACATAGCACTTCCACTTGCCTCCTGCAACCTAAGTCTATGACCAAAGGAAGCTAGGAAATGTAGTTTTTTTCTGGTCTCTCATGTTTCCAGATAAAAATCATTTTACTGTAGAAGGAGGGAAGAATGAGTGTGGACTGATGATGATTTGGTTTTACCTCTTTGTATTTCAGGCCCTGTCCAAAGTATTGTGTAAGA
This sequence comes from Mormoops blainvillei, assembly GCA_004026545.1. Classification (NCBI taxonomy): domain Eukaryota; kingdom Metazoa; phylum Chordata; class Mammalia; order Chiroptera; family Mormoopidae; genus Mormoops; species Mormoops blainvillei. The sequence continues at coordinate 134,004 of PVJD01003745.1, forward strand.
TAATTAGCACACTATAATCACTCAGCAAATATTTGTTATTATTTTTATTACTATCCACTTAAATGTCATTTGCCAATTCTCCCACATCAAGGCAAGCGGGATACTTCTACCCAAACCACTCTCGCTATACGTCTGGGTATTGGATATTACAGCCCCAGCAGGCCCTGAATAAATACTGCCTGAACTGCACCCTGAAGCTGTAAAATAATAATGACTAAATTCCTAATGGCCAACTGATAGGCTTAAGAGTCGTCTAACATCACTAAAAAGCTGCTGAGGTATAGTTGATTTGATTAAATGTTATTTAGTATTATAACCTCACTTTTTACTTCAGAGAGATGAACTCAATCATAACCTCTTAAACCTCAAGGCCTCACAGAAGAAACTTTCATCTCACAGAATCTGCCCAACTTTACGCCCCAAATGATTGACCATTCTATCTCTCTGCACTAAAACCAACACTATCCTCATATTTCTAGTGGGGTTTGAAAGGTTATTACACTGTGTTGAGTTGATAATGCTTGTGTTTTTTACTTCCCCTGAAAGGAGCTAAAATTTACAGAGTGTGCTTTTGGCCAGTGAATCATTTGGGAGAGCTACGGAGCACTTCACCAAAAAGACAGGATCAAGGGCTACTAGTAGACACAATAAGTTTCCTGGTTACTTGTTTACCAAAAATCATTATGCATAGTCACCTGCCCAGATTACTGAAAGTGTTGTTATACAGGTCCTAAGGAATTGCTGTCTTATTCTGTATAAATCAGAATAACTTAACTGTAGTGATCACAGTGTTAAATATTATGAAGTAGTGCTGGAGTTTTATTAATAAACCCATCAGCTAAATCACAGTAATCATAAAACTACCAGTTAGTGTCAAAATATTTCGATTACCAAATTCAGAGAGATTAATCATTCTTTCAGATATGCTCTTCTGGCAACCTGATTCTTTTTTCTGTTCCAAGATGACATTTAATACAACTTCTGGTGGGATTTTTTTGTTTGTCTGTTTTGTTGGGATTTTTTTTGTGGGAGGGGGGTGGTGGGTTGCAGCCTAGTAATTAAATGAAGGACAAGTGGGTAGACTCAACCTTTTGAGGAATTTTTAAGATGAATTAATGATCCATTCCTTCAGCATTAGAAGCTGAATGTGAGTCACTAAAGCTGATGACATTTATAATCAGTATTTGCAGAGAACATCAGGTAATCATTTAGAGCAGAAGAACGAAAGTAAAGATAGTTGAGACAGATATACATTTCAGAGGGTGAGAAGTCCTGCCACCAAATGATCATGACATCTTGTCCCAAAGAAAAAAGAATTTCCAAAAGGTTATAAAGAGATAAAAATCAGAAGATGTTTGATAAGTTGAAGAACTAAGAAAATACTGACTGAGAGAGCCAGTTTTGTTATAAAATTGATAGGGACCTCAAGATATGTTTGACAATGATCGAATTGGGTTATATAAAGTGACACATTTTGCTGCCTTGCTTCTTTTTCTGATCAAAATGAGACTTAGTAAATTGTATCATTGGTGCTTACTTCTGCCCCATCTCTCACCACTGCCATAAAAGCTGCTACAGTTTTGCCCATTCTGATGCAAAATCTACCCTGGATCCTAATTGTCAAAGTGACAAACTATTCTCGAATTGCCCCCTTGGCTCATCTCTAGTAAGAGAAGTGATATATTTAAATAAAAATAATATTTTTTAGCCACCTATGTCTGCCATTTTAAAGAAGTTTTAATGAGGTCAATGAACTTACAAAAATATGCATAGAATTCAAAATCTGAATTCATTACTGTGCTTCACCTGCTTTCTAATTTTATTTTTTCTTTCTTTATTAATTTATTTTTATTGTATTTTTTCCCATTACCATTTAGTCCCCTTATGCCCCTCCTCACCCCTGCAATCACTGTACTATTGTCCATGCCCATGAGCCCTTTTACCTTTTTGCTCAATCCCTCCACAAGTCAGAGACATGCATGGTGGGAATACCTTGATCTGTTGACATTGGATACACAGGCAAAATTGACATTCTGCTTCAGTACTTAATAGATGAGGAAATGCAGGCTGTCTTTTTTGACATACTCAAGATATTCCCTGAAGGGTCTTGAGTGTTCTCCTTCATGTAGAGGTTACGACTAAAGTTGCCACATTTCCCACTTTCCAGCCCTCTCCTTTTTCATCTGTTACTGTTTGCTTTGGACTGTCTCTATGCAAGACAGGCAGGAGGTGTTAGATCACTATCATTGACCATATTTCCTATGCTGTACTTTATAATACCCATGACTATTTTGTAACTACTCTCAATCTCTTCACATGTTTCACCCAGCCCCCGAGGCACCTTCCCCTCTGGCAACCGTCAGTTTGTTCTCTGTTTCTGAGTCTGTGTCTGTTTTGTTTGTTCATTTATACTGTTCTTTAGATTCCACAAATAAGTGAAAAATGTATAGTATTTGTCTTTCTGTGACTGACTTATGTCCCTTAGCATAATTCTCTCTATGCCCATCCATGCTCTCATAGGTGGTAAGATTTTATTCTTTTAAATGTCCAAGTAATATTCAGAGTATATGTGCACCACAGCTATTTTGTCCACTAACCTACTGATGGGCACTTGGGTTGCTGCTATAGCTTTGCTATTTAAATCACTCTGCAATAAACATAAGGCTGCATATATTCTTTAAAATTAGTGTTTTGGTTTTCTTCAGATATATTCCCAGAAGTAAAATTGCTGGATCATAAGTGAGTTCCTATTTTAAAAAAATTTTTGAGGAAGCTCCATGCTGTTTTCTGCAGTCATTCTGAGAAGCTTATATAAACTAAGTGTGTGTGTGTGTGTGTGTGTGTGTGTGTGTGTGTGTGCGCGTATTATACACTAGTGTATGTGTTTATACACTAGTGTATGTATAAACAAGTGTAGTACAAATGAAAAGAGTTCTTGGGGCCAGATTAGCAGAGAGTCTGCAATAACTATACCTATGAAAATTCAAAAATTATATCTCAAGGGGAAAAAAGGAAACCATTTTTACATGTAAGTGGCTGATATTTATTTAGTTATAAATTTGGTCCTCTCAAAATATGGTAACATCATATACACATAATGGTGACCATATAATTTGTTGTCCAAACCATGAAACTTTGTCTAGGACAATGGTTAATCCAGAGAGAATTCCTGGACAACAGGCATAAATTGGGACTGTTCTGGGAAAACCTTAGGGTATGCACATAAGATCTGTGTGTAAATAGAAAATAAAAACAAAAAATGATCTTAAATCCATATAATGGACAAAACTACAAAGCAATTCAAATAATCATAGCTCACCTTTCTTTGGTAGTTACTATGTCCCAGATATTCATTTAATTCTACCACTAACTTTATAAAGTAAGGAGCCCTTTTGCCATTTGGTAAATTATGGCCCAAAGAGGCTGAAAATTTTTAGTAAAGTCACAAAGTTATATAATATGGGATGAGCATTTGAATGCACACAGTCTTCATACAGAGCTCATATTCCAATTAACAACATAAGCTACTCTAGGGTTAACTACACTAAATACTAAATATTAAGTACAATCATATATTCAATCATAGAGCATAAGGAACTAAACAATAATTTTCCAAAATTTAAGTACTGCCTCCTTTTTAAAGATAATGACTATACTTTTGTCACATTAGACATGTAGCTAATTTGACCACTGGGGACAAAGTTCATACTCAAATTATAATCCACTTACTGTCTGCAGCAGCTTCACCTGGGTGCTTATTAAAACTGAGGTTCTTGAGCCCCACTCCAGATGTTACGAAGAATTCCCCTTGATTGTTATGCATATAGTGTCTGAGAATATGTTTCCTAGAAGACAGAAATAAGAATAAATTGGTGACACTAGATTTGTGTTTTTGTTTTGTTTTATTTTTTCTTTGTAACTTGTTAATATAGAATTTATCATAACTAAGAGAAAGCACTGGATAGAATGACTATCTTGAAGTACTCAAAAAGAATCATGCTAATTTAATCTCAATTAATTAAAAATATTAACTTCTACCCACCAACATACCATATGAGTGTGCTTTCTTATAAAAAGTATTTTAAAATTTGATATGAACAATGAATAATTTGATATAAAAATTAGAACACTCAGAGACTTCCTGTCAAGATGGCAACATAGGCAGACATGGCTGGTCTCTTTGTACAATCACATCAAAATTACAACTAAAATATAGGACAACTCAGAATCATCAGAAGTCAAGTTGAATGGAAGTCTGACAACTATGGAATTAAGAAACAACATCCATCCAGACTGGTAGGAAAGGTGCAGATACAGAGCTGCTGGTCCCATACCTTTGTGGCGGATAAAAATTCAGGAGGTATATCTCAAGAGCAAGGAGTCCTGGGCACACACCATGCTCCCCAGCCCAGGGTTCCAGTGCCAGGAAGGTAAGTCTCCGCAACTTCTAGCTGCAAAAACCAGCAGGGGTTGGGTAGATGGAAGAAACTTCTATAGCCCTGAGTAGTTCCTCTTAAAGAACCCACATATGGACTCACCTACTCAGACTCACTCCCTCTGAGCTCTAGTACCAGGGTAGCAGATTGAAAGGCACCAGTGGCATAGAGGGAGAAACTGAAGAGTGTGTCATCGAGGGGAGCAGAGACCATTGTCCCTTTTCTAAACCCTCCCAAGACAGAGCCAGCAAGCAGGTACCATATCTGAGGCCCATCAACCTGGCTAACACTGTTTGACCTGCCTTGGAGGTCCCCAGAGACTCCCCACCTCACCCAACTTACTGGCCCACTGAAGCTGCCTTTCCATATGAAAGGCTGCACTTGGCTCATACTTCATAACTTCCTAAATCCTCTCAAAAAAGCAACGACTGCCTCAGTGAGCCCCAGGCCCAACACTAGCAGCAGCCAGCCTAGAGTCACAGCTTGGTTTCACCTGGGATCTCCAAGACCAGCTCAAGTAGCAGAAATCTCAGATTGTTTTATAGCTCAAGCAGAGTAGTCCTGGGGCAAACACAGGTTGGGGCTGACCTTGGCATGTACAACGAGGGAAACCCCAGGGCCAACATACCCAGACCACGTTGGAGCACTACCACCCTGCCCCTGCACAGGTGATCCTCCAAGAAGGGTGCTTGGTGTTAGTGATCAGAGCCAATCCTTGCAACTGACTGTCCTAGGTAAATCCCTCCCATTGACCTGCCAACAGCAACCAAGGCTCAACTACAAGAGGAGGGTGCACTCAGCCCACAGGAAAGGCACGCCTCAAGGACCCAGCTTGGGTAATAGGGGAGGCTATGCCACTGGACCCTACAGGACACCTACTACATTAGGCCACATTACCAAGACATAGAGTCAAAGCAGCTTTACTTAATACATAGAAACAAACAGAGAGGCTACCAAAATAAGGAGAGAAAAGAAACATGGCCCAAATTAAAGAACAGATCAAAACTCCAGAAAAAGAGCTAAATAAAATGGAGATAAGTAATCTATCAGATGCAGAGTTCAAAACACTGGTAATAAGGATGCTCAGGGAACTTAGTGAGGACCTCAGCAGCATAAAAAAGATCCAGTCAGAAACAAAAGATATACTAACTGAAATAAAGAACGATTTATAGTGTAACAACAGTTGAATGGGTGAAGCTGAGAATCAAATCAATGATTTGGGACACAAGGAGGCAAAAAACAACCAATAAGAACAACAAGAAGAAAAAAGAATACAAAAAAAAATGAGGACACTATAAGCATCAGCATCATAGGCATGCCAGAAGCAGAAGAAAAAGAATAAGAAACTGGAAATCTAGTTGAAAAAATAATGAAAGAAAATGTCCCTAATTTGGTGAAGGAAATAGACATGCATGTCCAGGAAGCACAGAGAGCCCCAAACAAGATGGATGCAAATAGGGCCACTCCAAAACACATTGTAATGAAAATGCCAAAGGTTAAAGATAAAGAGAGAACCTTAAAAGCAGCAAGAGGAAAGAAGTTAGTTACTTACAGGGGAGTTCTCATAAGACTGTTAGCTGACTTCTCAAAAGAAATTTTGCAAACTAGAAGGGATTGGCAAGAAATATTCAAAGTCATGAAAAGCATGACCTACAGCCAAAATTGCTCTACCCAGCAAAGCTATCATTTTGAAGTGAAGGGCAAATAAAGAGCTTCCCAGAGTAGAAAAGACTAAAGGAGTTCATCATCACAAAACAATTATTATATGAAATGTTAAAGAGAGTTATATAAGAAAAAGAAGAAGATCAAAACTATGAACAATAAAATGGCAACAAAAACAAGTCAGCAATTGAATCTAAAAGACAAACTAAGCAAACAAGAACAGAAACAAAATCATGGCTACAGAGAGCATTTTAATGGTTGCCAGATGGGATGGGGGTATAGAGGAATGGGTGAAAAGGTGAGGGAATTAAGAAGTACAAATAGGTAGTCACAGAATAGCCATGGGGATGTAAAGTACAGTATAGGAAATCGAGTAGCCAAAGAACTTATATGCATGACCCATGGACATGAGCAATGGTGGGAGGATTGCCTGAGGGAGTGGGGGTGCCGGGTGGAGGGAGGCAAAGGGGGACATATCAGGACAACTGCAATAGCATAATCAACAAAATATAATTTTTAAAAATTCCTATCAAGATACCGACAACACATTTCACAGAACTAGAATACTTCAAAAGTTTAAAAAATAGAATACTCAGATAAATCATTGTTATAAAATAAATACTATTAACAACATAGAATTGTTCTGATTATATCAGCTACATTTAAAAAGCTAAAATTATAATGATTTTCTTAGGGGCATTTAGAAAAGCCAAAATATCTGAATTCTATTAACATTCAGCATTATTCATAAGATTTTTTAAAAATTAAGTACATTATTCCCTTCAATCAATTTGATTTATCACAATTTATTATACTATGACATAATACCTTCCTTCTTTTACACAAGGCCATGCACTAATGACTAGTCAACAAACAAAGTAAGTACACAAGAAATCATTGCCCTTCTAGAGCTTACTGTTTAGTGAGCCGTGTGCTTTCTTGGCCTTAAAATGTATCACCGTGTACTAACAAACATTCAGGTATGCAAAGAAATGGTATCCTAGTAAAACAAAGTGACTACTGTCCATTTCCAGGGAAGCTATAAGAGAAAGTTAGGGTAGAAAAAGTGTAAATCGATGGCGTAGAGTAAGTTTCTGTACAGTAAAGTCTAAAAGTAAACCTTTCTGTGTGAGGTAGGGTGAGGTAGACGGTTATCCTCAGGTCTGAAGGTCTGGGTCTTTAGAGAAACGAATATTTCCCTTATTTTGAAGGGGCATCTAAGTTGATCATGGCTAAATCCCCTTATACTGCTCTAATAGACCTTCCTAACTGCCTTGCATGGAAAGGGACCTCCAAAAAGAATGGGATAAGCAAGCCCATTAGTGGGAGTTAGAAAGAAGGAGGCATTGTATGGAGACATTTCTGGAATAAAAGCTCAAAGTAGAAAACCAGTGGGATACCCTGTTATTTCAGCAACAATATTCCAGGACACAGTAAATTAATTTCAGAAGATCCTTTTAAACTTGGTAAATTCCTTGCATATTACTTTCAACTTCACTGTTTCCCGGTAGTGGTCATGCTTTATTAGATGGGTAAAGCCCATCTAATAAAAGTGCCTGTTTACTTTTCTTTATAAGAAACTAGGAAAGCCCAAGAAAATCAAGTGATGGTGAGACAGATTTAGAGGGGAGAGGAAAACAATTGAGTCCTGCAAGCTTTGGTCATGCTACAAAACAAGAAAATAAAGTATTAGGAGTTAGCTGAGTCTGAGACGTGTACACGAGGTCTGAGAGGAAAGATCCATTTGGTGCACAAACAGTTCGCAAAGGGCATTGGAAAGGAAATAATGTTTCAGTCATTCATGGAGGCAAAGGGCTGGACGATTGCATTATAACAATGTGTTTCTCGTCTTGTTTACCTAATACACTGTAAGTCCTTCAGGGGCAGTGATTCGTGGTGGTTACGTCTGATTAATTTTTGTCCTCCCATGGCCCGGCATGGTAGTTGACACAAATTAATTACCCACAAAAGTTGATGCAAAGTAAATGAGTTAATTATTTAATTAATGACTTGAAATCCTCTTACAATTTAGAAAAATAAAACATTTATAGAATCCTTCTTATGTAATAGGTGCTAGAAAAATATGAATCAGTGTCTTCTGGAAGTTGATGTTTGATCAGAGTCTTGATCCCTGTGATCAAGAAAATAGAGAAAGGAACCTTTTAGGCAGAGAGACTAGAATTTGCAAAGGTGTAATTGTGATGGTGAGTCGTTTGGAGTGGCTTATGTGTAAGAGGAATATGGTGAGGCTGGAAAGGTATGTTAGGGCCAGATAACGAATAATCTCGAATGCCACGTTCATTTAGATCTTAATCGGTGAATCATGGGATACCAGGGAAAGTCTGTAAGAATGGAAGGGGGCACCCTGCAGGGGTCTGATTTGTCTTTTGGAAAATTCTATCTGGCACTAGTTTGAGTGAAGGACTAAATGGGACAGAGAAAAGAACGAGTTATGCAACTGCTGGAACAGTTCAGGGAAAATATAAAGTATTTATATAAATTTTTATAAAAATATAAAACAGGCACAGCTGTGTAATGTGTTTTAGCATATAAAGCATAAAAATATATATAAGATAATGTGCTAAAACATATAAAACACATTCCAAAGACTTACTGATGAATATGAAGTGGAGGATTTAAAAGAAAGAACACTGGAGGATGACCCCAAGGTTCCTGGCAGGGGAACTGACAGTGTCCTCTTTTTTCAGAAAGCAAGGAGAGAAGGGAGATTGAGCAGGGGGGGCCAGCTATAAGTATGGGGAGCTGCTGAGTTTGAGGAGCCTGCAGACATTGTATGGAGATGTTCCTCACACAATGAGATACTGAGATCTGCGGTTCCGGGAGTCGCTGGTACTGAGCAAAATTTGAGATTGATGAGCACAGAATTAGAAGGTGGTCCAAAGCTTATCCTGTGAAAGTGGGTAGAGCTGGAAGAAAGAAGCCCAGAGTGCGCACACCAGGGATGTCAACATCCAAAGAGCAAGATTGAAAAAAAAATAGAAAAGTATACTCATGGGGTGGGAGGCAGGGAAGACATATGAGAACTTCTTACAGAAGCCAAAAGAAACCAGATTTCAACAGGGGATCAAGGAAGGTGTCAAAGGTGGTGACTGGAAGAAAAAAAAAATACCATTCTATTAGACAACTTGGAGAAATCTGGTGACATCATGTGGTGTTTTAAATTGGGAAAACAGATTATAGAATATGAAAAAAAATGCTAAAATGAAACGTGCATCACTGGCACTTAGTGTGAATAAAGTGCAAGATGGAGTTTGCAGTTTGAGAAGATGTCAAACTCCTTAATCACGCTGTTTTCAGATTCAGCTTCTTTTTGTGAGTGTTTCTTATCTCGTGATCCCTTATCTTTCCACCTGGTCTAGAGAACAACTCAGATCCAAGCAACACAGGACATCCCAGAGGTCAGGACAGGTTTGGAGGTTTTGGGTACTCAGGGGACATAGATGCTAAGGAAATTATGGAGTTTTCCCCCAATTACTATACCCAAAGATCAGCATTTCTCTTAATCTCAGATGAGCTGCTAAACTTCACAAAATTCTTCACTAAAATATGCAGCAAGCCCAGAACTGCTTTCATTTTTTTTTCTTTTGATTTATTTTTGCCTCCGGACATCTTTTTTAAATTTCTGGTTGGTTTCCTTGGCCTCTGCCATTTTATTAGGTATTTCCTAAATGTTTTGGAAATCCCAACTGACCTTATAAAATTTTTTATGGGGGCAAGAAACTTCTTCTATGTATGTTACCACAATTTTTATTAAATAACAGGTAAAAACCACCACAGTGCTTTAAGGGGTATTAGCACAAATTAAGATTGCCAATGTCTAGCACAACAGAAAACTATTATTTATTATACTATGACCTATACTTAAAGAAAACAGAACAAAAATATTTAGTTAAATTCATCTCACATTTCTTCAAAAATCTCTGATATTAGCTCTTCAAAACAGAATTTATTTGAATGACATGTTCATTATATTTGAATAAAGACTTTCTTGTTAGTCCTTTTATTTGCACTTAATGATTTTGGAATTCTTCAGCTGTGATCTAGAGGAATTTTTGGAGGCAAGAGTGGAGAATGAGAAAGGTGAAAATTTTAATATTTGTTTGTGTTTTCCTCTGCTTGATATATACACAATGACTATTTGTATGGGATATCAAAGGTTATCTGAGATAAGGCACCAAGCTATCATAGACACTGAGAATCTCCAGTTCTTGTTGTCACAGTATTAGGGAAACGGTGGAATTGGTGAGAGATTTTGTAATACACTCGAGGTCTATAAAACCTGAGCGGCACTAAGTCTGGCTCAGATTAGGGTGGCACTTGATTCCTACAGCCCGGTGAATGTCAAGCAGCCAATGCAGCTCTGACTTTGCTACGAGTGAACCCTGTCTCCTGTATGGTAACATCAGATTTGTTTAAGATCATTTTTTATTGTTGTTCTAACCGTTGTTCTAATTTTTCCCCCTTTGCACTCCTCCACCCATCTCACCCCCCACTCCCACAGTCAATTCCCACACTGTTGTCCGTGTCCATGAATCATTCCTACATGTCCTTTGATTAGTCCCTTCCCCTTCTTTCTACCGTTGTCTTCCTCTCCAACCCCCTCTGATCACTGTCAGTCTGTTCCATGTTTCCATTCCTATGGTTCTGTTTTGTTCATTAGTTTATTTTGTTCATAAGATTCCACTTATAGGTGAGATCATATTGTATTTGTCTTTTACCGACTGGCTTATTTCACTTAGCATAATAGTCTCCAGTTCCATCCATGCTGTTGCAAAAGGTAGCAGTTCCTTCTTTCTTTCTGCTGCATAGTATTCCATTGCGTAAATGTGCTACAGTTTTCTGATCCACTCATTTACTGATGGGCACTGAGGCTGTTTCCAGCACTTGGCTATTGTTTATAGCACTGCTATGAATATTGGGGTGCATAAGTTCTTTTGAATTGGCAATTCAGGATTCTTAGGGTATATTTCCAGCAGTGGAAGCTCTGGGTCAAAAGGCAGTTCCATTTTTAGTTTTTTGAGGAAACTCCATACTGTTTTTCACAGTGGCTATACCAGCCTGAATACCCACCAACAGTGTACTAGGGTTCCCTTTTCTCCACAACCTCACCAGCACTTGTTTGTTGATTTATTAATGATAGACATTCTGACAGGTGTGAGATAATATGTCATTGTGTTTTTAATTTGCATTTCTCTGATGCCTAGTGATATTGAACATCTTTTCATATGTCTATGGACCATCTATATATCCTCCTTGGAGAAGTATCTATTCAGGTCCTTTGCCCATTTTTTATCTGGGTTTTTTGTCTTCCTGGTATTGAGTCATTCTTTATATATTTTGGAGAGCAAGCCCTTGTCCAATGTATCATTGGCAAATATGTTCTTCCATATGGTCAGTTCCCTTTTAATTTTGATGGTGGTTTCTTTAGCCATGCAGAAGCTTTTCAGTGTGATGCAGTCCCATTTGTTTATTGTTTTCCTTTATTTCCCTTGCCCTATGTGCTATATCAGCAAAAATATCGCTACATGGGAGATCCGAAATTTTACTGCCTATGTTTTCCTCTAGGACTTTTATGGTGTCACTACTTACATTTAAGTCTTTTTTCCATTTTGAGTTTATTCTGGTGTATGGTGTAAGTTGGTGGTTTAGTTTCATTTTTTTGCATGCACCTGTCCAGTTCTCCCAACACCATTTATTGAAGAGGCTATTTTTGCTCCATTGTATGCTCCTGCCCTCTTTATCAATTATTAATTGATTGTAGAGACATGGGTTTATTTATGGGCTCTCTATTCTGTTCAATTGATCTATGTGTCTGTTTTTATGCCAACACTGGACTATTTTGATTACAGTGGCCTTGTAGTATAGTTTGATATCAGGTACTGTGATCCTTCCTACTTTGTTCTTTTTTCTCAAGATTTCTGAGGCTTTTGGGGGTCTTTTTTGGGTTCCATATAAATTTTTGAAATATGTCTTCTAAATTTGTGAACTATGCCCTTGGTATTTTAATAGGAATTGCATTTAATCTATAGATTGCTTTAGGTAGTATGGACATTTTAATGATATTAATTCTTCCAACACATAAACACAGTATATGCTCTAATTTATTTGTATCTTCCTTAATTTCTTTCCTCCATGTTCTATTGTTTTCTGAGTACAGGTCTTTTACCTCTTTGGTTATATTTATTCCCAGGTGCTTTGTTTTTCTTGTTGCTATAATAAATGGGATTGTTTCCTAGTTTCTCTTTCTGATATTTTATTGTTGGTGTACAAAAATGCCATTGATCTCTGAATATTGACTTTGTATCCAGCTATTTTGCCAAATTCATTTATTAGGTCAAGTAGATTCTTGGTGGAGATTATAGGGTTTTCTATGTACACTATTATGCCATCTGCAAATAATGACTGCTTTACTTCCTCCTTTCCATTTGGATGCCTTTTATTTCTTTTTCTTGTCTGATTGTTGTGGCTAGAACTTCCAGTACTATGTTGAATAAGAGTGCTGAAAGCAGACAGCCTTGTCTTATTCCTGATCTTAGGAGGAAAGCTTTTAGTTTTTGCCCTTCAAGTATAATGTTGGCTGTAGGTTTCTCACATATGGCCTTTATTATGTTTCAGCATTTACTCATATGATCATGTGGTTTGTTTCATTCTGTTTATGTGGTATATTATATTTATTGATTTGCAAATATTGTACCATACTTGCATTCCTGGGATGAATCCCACTTTATCATGATATATGATCTTTTTAATGTATTGATGAATCCAGATTGCCAATATTTTGTTAAGGATTTTAGTATCTATGTTCATTAGAGATATTGGCCTATAGTTTTCTTTCTTTGTTTTGTCTTTACCTGGTTTGGAAATTAGGATAACACTGGCCTCATGAAATGAGTTAGAGAGTCTTCCTCTTCTTGAATTTTTTGGAATAGTTTCAGAAGTATATGAGATACTTCTTCCTTAAAGGTTTGATAAAATTCACCTGTGTAGACATCCAGTTCAGGGCTTTTGTGTGCTGGAAGTTTTTTTATTACTGCTTCAATTTCACTATCTATTATGGGTCTATTCAGGCTTTCTGCTTCTTCTTGATTCAGTTTTGGAAGATCACATGTTTCTAGATATTTGTCCATTTCACACAGGTTATCCAATTTCTTGGCATGTAGTTCTTCATAATAATTTCTTACAATCCTTTGTATTTCTGTGGTATCAGTTGTAACTTCTCTTTCATTTCTAATTTTATTTGGGTCCTCTCTCTTTTTCATGATGAGACTGATTAAAGGCTTGTCAATTTTGTTTATCTTTCCAAAGAACAAACTCCTGAATTTATTTATGCGTTGAATTGTTCTTTTAGTCTCTGTGTCATTTAATTCTGCTCCAATCTTGATTATTTCCTTCCTGCTACTCACTATGGGCTTTGTTTGTTGTTGTTCCTCTAGTTCTTGTAGATGTAGGGTTAGGTTGTTTGTTTGAGATTTTTCTATCTTCTTTAGTTGACCTGTACTCCTATGAGCTTCCTTCTTAGCACTGCCTTCATTATGTCCCATAGATTTTGGGTTGCTGTGTGTTCATTTTCATTTGTTTCCAGATACTTTTTTATTTCTTCCTTGATCTCATTGTTGACCCATTCATTATTTAATAACATGCTATTGAGTGTCCATGTATTTGAATATTTTTGAGTTTTTTTCTTGATGTTGGTTTGTAGCTTCAATCCATTGTGATCTGAGCACATGTTGACAAGATTTCAATTTTCTTGAATTTGTTGAGGCTTGCTTTGTGTCCTACCATGTGGTCTATCTTTGAAAATGTTCCATGTGCACTTAAAAAGAATGTATATTTTGGTTCTTTGGAGTAAAAGTTTCTACATATCAATTAAGTCCACTAGATCTAGATGCACAGGTGTCCCACCTGTGGCCCGCAAGCTGCATGTGGCTCAGGATGGCTGTGAATGTGGCCCAACATAAAATCATAAATTTACTTTAAACATTGTGAGATTTTTTTGTGTGTGTGATTACATGTCACAATTTATTTAATGTGTGGCCTGAGACAACTCTTCTTCTTCCAGTGTGGCCCAGAGATGCCAAAAGGTCGAACACACCTGAAGACTGTCATTCAGTGCCACAATACCCTTTTTGATTTTTGGTTTGGAAGATCTATCCATTGTTGATAGTGGGATATTAAAATCCCCTATGATGACTGTGTTGTTGTTAATATCTTTCTTGAAGACCTCCAAGATTTTCTTTATATATTTAGGTACTCCTGTATGGGGTGCATATATGTTTCCAATGGTTGGATAGTCCTGTTGGGTTACTCTGTTAAGTATTATATGGTGACCTTCTCTGTCCCTTTTTATGGTTTTTTTTTGAAGCCTATTTTGTCTGATGTAAGCACTGCTACACCAGTTTTCTTTTCGTGTCTGTGTACTTGGAATATTTTTTTCTATCTCTTCACTTTCAGCCTGTGTAATTCTTCTGTTCCAATGTGGGTCTCCTGTAGACAACATAAATGCCAGTGTGCTTTCTTAGCATTTAGCTGCCTTATGTCTTTTAATTGGAGTATTTAATCCACTTACATTTAAGGTTATTATTGATAGGTACTTATATGTTGCCATTATTACTGAACCTACATTTCTCTCTCTGTCTCTCCTCTCTCTCTCTCTCTTTTATAACACTCCCTTTAGCATCTCTTGCAGTACTGGCAGGTGGAGATACACCCTTTTAGCCTTCTTTTGTCTGGGAAGCTTTTTATTTCATCTTCCAGTTTAAATGAGAGCCTTGCTGGATAGAGTAGTCTTGGTGGCAGGTCCCTGCTTTTCATTTCTTGGAATATTTTTCCAGTCCCTCTAGCTTCTAATGTTTCTGTTGAGAAATCAACTAATAGCCTTATCAGAGCTCACTTATATGTTTCTAGCTATTTCTCCCTTGCTGCCTTTAAGATTCTCTTTTTGTTTTTAAATTTACCATTTTAGTTATGATGCGTCTTGGAGTGGGCCTCTTTGGGTTCGCCTTGATCGGGACCCTCTCTGCTTCCTGAACTTGCATGGTTTTTTTCTCCAAGTTAGGGAAGCTTTCTGCCATGAGTTTTGCAAACAATTTCCTATCCCTTGTTCCTTTTCTTCTTCAGATATTCCCATGTTGTGAGCGTTGTTACATTTCATGTTGTCCTGAAGCTCCCTTAAAATTCCCTCATTGTTTTTGAGTCTTCTTTTTTTTTTTTTGTTGCTCTATTTCTTTCGACCTTGTCTTCCAGCTCACTGATTTGGTTCTTTGCTTCATCTAGCCTGCTTTTAATTCCTTCTAGTGTATTTTTCATTTCAGATACTGTATTCTTCATTTCTTTCCTGTTCTTATTTATAGTTTCTGTGTTCTTTTTCATGCTGCTGTAGTTCCCACTGAGTTCCTTGTAGCTCCCACGAAGATCCTTATAGATCTCACTGAGTTCCTTGAGCATACTTATAATCATCATTTTGAATTCTATGTCTGATAGATTGCCTCAATTTCATTTAACCTTTTTCTTGGGGATTCCTTTTTTTCTTTTATTCGGGGGTTATTTCTTCGTTTCCCCACTATAGGCGACTCTTTTTGCTTGTTCGTTTCTGCGTCTCAGCCTGCTCTGCTTTGCCTGCCGGCTCCGTGCGCCGGGCTTCTGTGGGGCTCAGCGGTGCGGTCTCTTTGACCTCCTGATCTGGATGCTCCAGGGCTGCCCTTTATTCTGCCTATGCGGGCTCGCTTGCTGTACTTGGGCTTTCGTGACTGATGGCTCATTCACTGGTGGGTTCTCCCCTCCAGCTGGTTGACTGGGATTCACAGCCCCTGCCACCTCTTGTCTGCTGTTGTACAGGTGCTGCTTAACAGAGCAGCACTACCCAGAAAACCAAACCCACGCCAGCCAAAGTACCTCCTACCACATCATCAATAAACAACAGCAATTGAGCAAAGATTAAGAAGGTGGAGATTAAGACTGTTATAAGATAAGAAAAAGGGAATGTGAGATGACTAAAGGAGAGAAAAATGACTTTGAGTGGAAAGAGGGAGGAGAAATAATAAGACTAGGAAATAGAAACTAGGCAAAGAAAGTGGGAAAATAAAATTTAAAATGTAAGTAAAACAGGAAAGGGCAAAGGCAAAATGTCATAAGGGAAGAGTTTACTATGAGGTTTGAAATAACATCCAAAAAGTAGTGAATTAAAGAGAACAAAATTGCAGAAAAACCACAACAGGGTCAATAACAACACCAGCTGAGCAAAGGTCAATAAAGGTGGAAAGAGAATGAGAATATCGTATGAAAGAGCAAAGGCAATATGAGATGTCTATCATAAGAAAATATTATTTTGAGAGGAAAATGGGAGGAGAAATAATGAGAGTAAGAAACAGAATCCAGGCTAATAAAGGGAAAAAATAAAATTTCAAACTCAAATAAACATGGGCAGGAAGAAGGCAAAATGGAATAAGACAAGGGAAAGGTACAATGTAAGATACGAAGTAATAAATAAAAAATAATATAAAAATCTAAATAAAAAGAATAAGAAGTAAAAGGCAAAGAATAGTTAGTTGGAATACAGTCGACACAAAAGAAAGTCTTAGAAGGCAACGCGAAAGAAAAACAATAACACAGATTCTGAAGGGGAACGAAGTGGAATTTATCTCAGCAGCTCGATGTTTGCCTTCTGCCTTCTCTTTTGGATCCACCTCTGTTTTTTTTATCAGCTCAAGGTCCCAGGAGTGGGTCAGACAACTTCTGGCAGCACTGCCTGTATCACCTTCACCTGCCTCTAGAGGGGGCTTCTATTGCAATCAGGAGGTTGGGGCCCTGAGGTCCCCCACGGAAGGCACTCTTCGGTCCTCTGGGAAAGTTGTAGGTGTGTTCCCCCTGCCCCTGCACCACCTGTCTTGGTCTGTCCGAGCTTATTTCCAATAATGTATAGTTTCTGATGAACTAGCTGTTTGTTTCAAGGGAGGGGCCGGTCTGTGTAAGAGGGTCAGCGCTTTCCTGCTTGGCGCTGACGGCAGCTCTGTGTGGGAGCCCAGGCTGGGCGGGGCCCTGATTCCCCCGTGCCGCTCGGATTTCTCATCTCCCTGCCTTGCTGGCCTCAATAGAACAGGCGCCAGGAACCGGTGTCTTTTGTCTCCCTGAGAGACGTTCAAAATGGGCCCTTTAGGTGCTTCTCTTTCTACCTCTCTCTTGGACAGGCACCCTGCAGGAGGTTCTTGAGTATCTCCTGCTTGTGATCCTGCAGGAGGTGGGGGCTGAGCGTGTCCTTCCCTTCCCAGAAGTTCAGAATCCCCCAGGGAAAGCAGCTCTGTCTGGCTGTAAATAATCTCCGGTGCTCCACTCCTGCCCGTCCAGTTCCCAGCCCACTGCCCTCGCAGCAGACATCCTGAACTCTCCACTCTGTGCAGCCTCCAGTCTGATAGCTGCACCAGGCTGGGGCCGAAAAATCCCCTTGCTGTGCACCTTTCTGATTTTTCTGCCCAGCTGCATTCAGTGGGAGTAAACTGCACCCTCAGTCCTCACCCCTTGCTGGCTGGGCAGCTGTGCATGGGGTCCCGGCCCAGCACACCTCAGCTCCCCTTTTAAAAAGTCTCTTCGGGCACTCACTGCAGCACTGAGTCACTGTCTGACTTTCCTCACACACCACCTCTCCAAAAAGCCAAAAGTCTCTCTCCGACTCAGCTGGCCCTGGCCTGTCTCCGCCTGATCTAGGTGTAGATAGAATCCCTCTCTCTCCCTCTCTGGCGCTCTCCTAGTTGTCGTTTGCCACTGCAGCTTTGGTGTGCTGCCCACTCTGTGTGTGTGGCTGGGGTCTCCCCTACTTTGTGTATCCAAGTCACTCCAGGCCCGTACCTGGGGGTCTTCTGCCCTGGGAGGGGAGCTGTGATCTCTGACCAGGGTCGACACAGCCACACTCACCACACCAGGGTACTTCCCCTTCAACCTATAAAATCTCCTTCCTACCCGTTTGAAGTGTCTTCTACACTCTTTCGCTTCCAAACTTCATATCAGCTAAGATTCTATTTATCAGAAGATCAGCCAAGTATCCGAGTTGGGGGCAACAGCAAGTGGACTCAGTTTCCACCTACTTGGCCACCATGTTCTCCTCCGAGATGAGAAATGTTCTTGTGGGTCCTTCCTCACCAGCCCGCATTTCCAAATGTACCTCTTTTTAAAAGAACAGGGGGTTTAACTCTAGAGGCCATATGTATTTTGGAGAAACCATAAGAATTGTACAGGAGGAAGAGGGTAGAATTTAAGCACTAGTTACCCCACACTCACAGTTAAAATATAAAACTACTCTCATTTATAGCCATAGTTGAATGAAAAGTTAACATCTATGTTTCACTGTATAGCTTATTTGATGTTTATTTTCAAATGGCTCAAAGTAATAGAAAGGATCATGAGTTACCAATGCAAAACTGGTGTTTTGTTCTAGTGTCACTGCCCCACTTTACATTTTTAAACACTTGCTTTTGCATCACCGTAAATCAGCCAGTGCCCATTTCACCAAAGATTCCATATTGCTCAGCCCAGAACCATTCCCTGCCAAACATGTGGAGGTGCCTTGCCCTGTGGAGAACCTGACAAATGTAAACTGGAGAGAACAGAAGGGCCTCTGTCCTGGCACTGCCAGGGCTCTGGGCCTCCTGCCTGCCCACACGGAGTCGCTCTGCAGGCGCCTGGCCAAGGGAGGAAGCCTTCTGTCTGAGGGTCCTCAAGCCTCGCTATTGTTCCCAGTTCTAGAAAACCACAAATTCATTTATTTGCAGTATGTTTCAAAAATAAAATGGCCTCAGGAAATGAGGTAGATGGAACAGTTAGTAATTTGTCCCTTTAACTTCCCAGTGTTTGTTTCCCTCCGATTTAACAGTTTCAGGGCGCCTGTTGAGAGGCTTAGCACGCCAAGAGAAACAGGGAAGCGCTGCCGGCTGGATGGCTCTGATTTCTTGTGGAACAGCACCACCTCGTGGTCATTCTGTTTCCTTGCTTATTACAAGGGATGACTTAATTTTCGATTTCCTATTCTAGAATATTTATTTTACTTTGTAACCGTGACTTAAATGTATCTGTATCCAAGTATATCTTAAATATAGAAATTTCTCTGGTGAAGCTGTTTACATTTACCTACAACCTCATATTATCTCTTAAGGATCATTTTTTTTACCTCCTTGAGCATCCAGCACATCACTTTCTATGTAGTAGATGCTGGAGAGGTAGGGTTAAAGGAAACTTTCTTTGTCTGTCAGACTATTTTAATGGCCATCTACATAGTGATGGTTTTTTTATTTAATTTTCAGCGGAACTTTTACTAGACTTTAGTACAAGTTATATGTATCTGAATATACAATCATTTCTTTAAACTGTGATAAAAACCAGTTTCTAATTATTTTTTCTTACAAACACCTTTAACATTATTATCTCTGAAATTTTGATTGAGAATCTTAAAGACAGCCTGATTCCTACTTCTTTATCTTTTTTTCTTTTTTTCAAATAGTAATATTGCCATTTCTTCCTACACCATACCCTTCCTTTCCCTTTCCACTTTAGCTAATCTCTGGGCTGATTTTTATTAAAGTTATGCTAAAGTTACAGCTATGATATTGGCCACCTCTTCGTCAGCAGGCTCCTTTCTCCTTTTTATTTCCAAACACAGTTGGTTTTCTCCTCGAATTCCACAATTAAAATTTTAAAATATGGTAAAAATTATTGTTAAAACCATAGGCATCAGTTTTTAATCAAAGCTCTCCATATAAGGATAAATATTTATGCATAAGTATTATTAAACACCACTTTCCTTATGATAGGGTAGACTGGGAACAAAGCAAAGGTCTGACTAACAAAGAGATAAATGCCTCCATTTATAGAAATTGATACGTTATTAAATATTCACACAATGGAATATTATGCACAATTAATAGTAATATTTTCAAACAGCAATTAATATTAAATGAAAAGAACAGAATTCGAAAATACATAGTCCAAAAAAATTTATTTTTTGAAATATATGTGCAACAAAGATCAGAAAGAAATGCACAAAATGTGTATAGAAGATGTGGTTAAAAATAGGTCTTTTTATATTTTCCTAACCCTTTCCTATATTGTGCTGGTTTTTTTAAAGGATGAATTATATAATAAAATAATAAATTTAACAATTCTACTGACTCCTTGAGTCATATTAGCATTTAATTCTGGATTTAAAACTATCAGGTTACATAAATTTTAATTTAAATTGAACTTCCTATCACTGCAGAGCTCTTGCTCCCCAACCAAGTGAGTGGTGGAGAGAATTCCCGCTGGCTTTGAAGATCTGTCCGTGTTTCCTGGGCTCCAAAATGTTAATGTATTGGATCAGGAATTTTAAATGTGGCAGGTTTGTAATCTTTGGAGATAGGATCACAAAACAGGCTCCATATCTTTTTGACCAGCAAGCATAGCGAAGGTGACAATGGCTCAGCCTATAAATGAATGGACTTACATCCCTGTTTGAGTCCAACTTTAAGGTTTAGAGCCACATTACTCTATTTCTTGAACTTGAAGAAGTTTCCAAATTGTAATTTTAAAATGGAGAGAGTACAAATGACTGTTTATAAAACCAAATCTGTAAACTATTCTATAAAACCAGCCCATCACACATGTTTACAATTAAAAAACCAAGGGAGGCTGTAAGTTAACCACAAGGTCGGCATGTGCTGCCACCCAGATAAACCAATGCAGCTCGCACCAAAATGTAACTCTATAAATTTTGTAGAGTTACAGCAAAGATCCCAAAAATTCCTATAAATAACCGCTTCACCTCATTTTTTCAGTACTTCAGAGAATGACTTTTTTGGGATAATTTAAATCTGTTAACTTTGCAAAATAAGTAAAGAGTGTTTTCGATATTTTGACCTCTAAAAATGTAAAAATTAAAATGAAGTTATATTCTTATTGGACTTTTATGTTCTTGTTTAGAAGTCTTAAGGAGATTAAAGTGAAGTTATATTATAGTTATGCACACATGTGTCTATTTTTTCCATTAGATTATAAACAGTTTGACAAGAAAAAAATCAGTAATTTACTCATTATAAACGTTCAAATACCTTACAAAACGCTCATCTTTCCAGTGTAAACTTAAGACCATTGCA